>JAGDYQ010000166.1:1910946-2158361 GCA_021962125.1 Bulinus truncatus | reverse complement strand
ACACACACACACACACCAAAACACACACACACACACCAAAACACACACACACACAAACACACACACACACACACACCAAAACACACACACACACCAAAACACACACACACACAAAACACACACACACACCAAAACACACACACACACACCAAAACACACACACACACACCAAAACACACACACACACCAAAACACACACACACACAAAACACACACACACACACCAAAACACACACACACACACCAAAACACACACACACACACCAAAACACACACACACACACAAAAACACACACACACACACCAAAACACACACACACACACCAAAACACACACACACACCAAAACACACACACACACACAAAACACACACACACACCAAAACACACACACACACACAAAACACACACACACACACAAAACACACACACACACACACACAAAACACACACACACACCAAAACACACACACACCAAAACACACACACACACCAAAACACACACACACACCAAAACACACACACACACACACAAAAACACACACACACACACAAACCACACACACACACACCAAAACACACACACACACACCAAAACACACACACACACCAAAACACACACACACACACCAAAACACACACACACCAAAACACACACACACACCAAAACACACACACACACCAAAACACACACACACACACCAAAACACACACACACACCAAAACACACACACACACACCAAAACACACACACACACACCAAAACACACACACACACCAAAACACACACACACACCAAAACACACATTTACAAGTAATAATAGATCCCCACCCACTCCCCACCCCCCACCAAAACACTTTCACGTACCTCCCCCAGCTATGATGTATGTTGGAACCGACACCACAACTTTTTTGACAACTTAGCTGGATTTATAGTGTTAAATTTCATTATTTGAGTTTAATCTAGTAAAATGTAATTAAATGACTTTGATCTCTAGTGTAAAATTTCGTTAGTTGCATTTAGTCCGAAGTTTAAAATCTTGTTTAGTTATAATTGGAGTGTAAAATTTAGTTGTATGGGTTTATTCGCAGTGTAAAATTTAGTTGTATTTAGTCCGAAGTTTAAAGTTTAGCTATAATTGCAGTGTAAAATTTAGTTGTATGGGTTTATTCGTAGTGTAAAATTTCGATGTGAATATATTCAGTGGTGTATTGGGAGGGGAACGCGGTGGAACGACGTTCCCTTACCTTTTTACAGAACCGGGACGCGTTCCTCCAGTACTTTTTCATGTCCCGACAACTCCCATTTTTATTCTTGCTCCCACTATGCTCTCCCCTTACTTGTATTTTACCAATACATCACTGAATATATTATATTATATATTTCTTTTATCATCAACATTTATTTACAACGACAAACAAGGGGAAACTATTCAAGACGGACAGTTAATTATATATGCATAAATCACAATTAAAAACAATAATAGAACTGTGTAGCAAATATCCAGATGACTGTAAATTATCCATGCGGCAAAAGTCATCGAGTGAATATTTGATCGTAGATTGTAAAGAGGAGAAAAGGGGGAAATTATAAATTGACAGGAATGATTTATTGGTGTGTTCAGGTTACTAAAAACATTTTTTTTTACCTCCCTTTCCTTTAAGATTAAGATAAAAGACAAACATGGCCGTCATCTGTCATACAGCAGATGATGACTCCGCAGAATGATGAATAAATTATAGTTTAAATTTTTTTTTATAAGACAATGAATCAATAAGTGGGATATCAGCATGACCTGTATCGGTGAATCGAAGTAAAAGAGATGGCAATAAGGTGTTTATCATAAGTGTAAAAGGCTACAAAGGTGCTTATCACAGGTGTAATATACCCACCCGGAGCTGATGCTGTGGTCGGCAGTCCGGTGTTGATTACCACAAGGCGGATAAAGATCATTTCGGGTATGGACGACTTTAGAGAAATTAAACTAAGGCACTGGGACAACAAAGTATTTAGATGTTACGAAATATAGAGTTTTTCTGCCTCTGAGTTGATCAGAAATGTATTTAAATGATTTTTTTTGTCACATACATATATTTTGGTTGGATTTTTGGTTAGTTGATTAGTTGGTTGGTTGGATTGTTGGTTGGTGGGCTTGTTGGATAGTTGATTAGTTAGTTGGTTGGTTGGTTCGATTGTTGATTGGTTGGTTGATTGGTTGGTTAGTTGGTTGGATTATTGGTTGGATGTTTCGTTGGATAGTTTTGCTAGTCAACACAGGAACTAACATACGTGAAAAAGTGCATTATTTTATCCTTTTCCCATGGCAATGTAATAATAAAAAAAAAGACTTGTATAGGTTAGAAGTTTTTACAATAAATACGTCGCCTTCTATGACCTACAATTAGTATCTGTCCGCGCGTTAACAGAATCTTGACTATCTTCTACAGTCCTAGTTTGACACTAAAGTACTTCTCTCTCAAATACTTCGTCAAGTAAGGTCCCCATTAGAGTAACAATGAGTAACAATCATTTGGTCCACTAACACAGTCGCCTTAACAACACGTGGGGCCTAGGGCGAGTGTCTTAAAAGAGGCTTGAAACAAATACTAAATAAAAAATAATCCAATCGCGGGGCCTTCACCAGGGGCGGGATCAAGGACGGTCACCCTAGTTGCCGCCCCTAAATGAAGTCTTACAGGGAACTCTGGCGTTCAGTGAAGTCACCGCTGGTGCTCAATTTAAGAAAAAACCAGTGCCGGGGATGAAAAAGAATTTCTGCAGAGCCGATAATAAATGTCTATGATTTCATTCCCGGTGTGGGTATATTAGCCAAAGCAGAGCAGGGGATATTCCCGGCATCCCCCGGCGGTAAATAGAGCCCTTGTCACCGCACATATTTGAGACCACAACCTCTGATAATCAATACTATATAGAACTGGGACATATCACCTGCACTTGATATGATAGCGAGACGGATGGTCGAGTGGTGAGGAGGCTCGAAGGTTGGCTTGATATGCTAGCGAGACGGATGGTCGAGTGGTGAGGAGGCTCGAAGGTTGACTTGATATGATAGCGAGACGGATGGTCGAGTGGTGAGGAGGCTCGAAGGTTGACTTGATATGATAGCGAGACGGATGGTTGAGTGGTGAGGAGGCTCGAAGGTTGACTTGATATGATAGCGAGACGGATGGTCGAGTGGTGAGGAGGCTCGAAGTTGACCTAATAGTCCTGGGTTCGATCCTCTATGAGAAACAAATGAATTTTTCCAGGTCCTGGTGAAAGTTGGCTGAAATCCCAAAAAGTCCACCAAGCTTTAAATGGGTACCTGACTTAAGTTGGGGAAGTAAATGCGGCTGGGCGTTGTGCTAACCACACAATCCCTTCATATGCCGAGTTTATAGAAACAGATGAATTCTACACTTCACCTGCCAGCTAGGACAAAAGGAACTTTCTTTAAGTTTTTACTTGATACGATATTAGATATGCTGATACCATTTTTAAAAAAATAAGTATAGTGATATCAGAATGATAAAATCTGAACAACATTCATTTGATGAATCATGTTTATAAATCATTTCATCTATCTTTCATTGCCTGGCCAATTCATCAATAGTTCAATTTGTGTTTCATTTGATGAATCATGTTTATAAATCATTTCATCTATCTTTCATTGCCTGGCCAATTCATCAATAGTTCAATTTGTGTTTCATTTGATGAATCATGTTTATAAATCATTTCTTCTATCTTTCATTGCCTAGCCAATTCATCAATAGTTCAATTTGTGTTTCATTTAATGAATCATGTTTATAAATCATTTCATCTATCTTTCATTGCCTAGCCAAGTCATCAATAGTTCAATTTGTGTTTCATTTGTATTTGCTTTCTTCAGTTTACAGCATATGTTATCTAGAGGTTGGTAGAACTACTGTTGTATGTGTTACATATGTATCAGATTATTGGTCAAACTCAAGCAATCTTTCTCTGGGTAAATAAATGGTCATTGTGTAGCATTATTACAAACATTAGACAAAGAAGTTTCAGATTATAATTTTTTTTTTCAAAATACTAATAAATTAATGTAAAGACTTCACACTCTTGTAATAGTTTTTGATCATAAAATATTTATTAAATCTGGGTAACTAACAATTGCCCATTTTTATAAAGTTATTTGATAATCACAATATTTAATTTAATTATCACAATTGCATCTTGACTGATGCGGAAATGGACTAAGTGTAATAAAAGTTTAAAATTTTTTCTTTAAATATGGAGTTCACATTATAATCTTCTGTGAAGTCCCAGTAAGGATGAGTTATTTATCTCTTAGATCTTATTTTTTGTAATGCAACCAAGACCGATAGTGCAATAGTCATGGAGGCACCACAGGAGATGTGGAGGGAACTTTCACAATGACCTTAAAAATTCCCCTGGTCCTCACCTGGGTTCGACTCCCTGATCCTGAGGTCGACAGACGTATGCTGTACCGCATGACCATCTACAGTGCACCCCCAATTTTTATACAATAAATAAATCAACTAGTGCTAGAGCATGTCGAATTATAAAAACGGTAATAACTATGCAAGGGAGACAATTAAGAAATTACAAAAGCAGCAATATGAATTAGTTCCCCTAGAATCATAAGAGACATTAACAAATACACGTACAAGTAAAGTAGCATTTCCTATAATCAGAGACTTTTACCCCATTTAACGCATTAAAAAAAAAGATAACATGAAGTTTTACAGCTTTAATAATAAACATTAAAGAATAAAAAAAGTCCAATATTTTTTGTTGGAAAATATTCTAGAATTAAGGTATCAGTTCTACAGAAGCCTACATGGTAACTTAACATTTAATCAACAGATATATCATCTGTTTGTCATACAGATTAAATTAAATTAACAGAAATTTAGTTTAAAAAACAACATCAATTACATAAAATAACATCATCTTAAATGAGACAGGTTCAACTTAAATTATTATATATCTGAAAATAAAGAGGTTTAAATTATGTATACCATATTAAAACAAATTCAGGAAATTTAAAATCATATTAATCATAAACATATTACTTAAAGCTTTGATTAAACATATGACACTGAGACATAATTAAGTATGGGCCAATGCTTAAAAAAAAATTTCATTACAAAAACGCACGATAATGGACGGAATGGATCCAGTAAATAGCCAAACAGTATTGACAACACTCATTCATCTTATTGAAATAAGACTTGAAATTCAGTCATTTAGAATTTTTAAACTTTCTTATTTCCTTCCAGCAGTCCCAATTGGACTATGGTCCGATGGGTGTCTGGCTCTAGATCACATAGGAGCTGCTCAGCGATTCGGCTTCTAAGACGACCACCAACCTGTGGATACAATAATATTTCACTGAATATGAATATACACATCATTCTTAAATCTACATTCTCTTTAGCAGAAGGATGAACAGAATCATGCAAACATATCTCTATCTATTTTTATCATACATGTACAGTATTGTAGCAAATGTATTAGTCTATATTTAAATAGTAGGTGTGAGCGGCAATCCTCGGATAGAACAAAGTACCTTAAATGAAACTACAAGACCTGAACTAATCTTATGCTTATTGCAATCTTCACAGTGGCATTTTACCTGAGATAGCATCTAAAACCATCACACCAATCAATCTAATCTATCTTACAATCAATTTAACTTTATTATTTACATTTAAAATAGAGTCCTATAACTATTTTTGCATCTGTTATATTTCTATTTATCTTAAATCTCAATGTCCACTCTCTATATTTTTTCTTTGACCCAATCCCTTTAAGGGAATTCTCTGAAATTTCAATGGGTACATGTGTTGTAATGAAAAAAGCATAAAATATGGAGTAAGGAACAAATAAATAAAATAAAATATGAATATTAAAATAAAACACTAAAAGTTGGAAGACTGCTGAATCATGAAATGAAATATGAATGAAGAAAAAGGAACTTAAACAAAAAATTGTTTACCTAGGTCCATCTCTTAATAAAATCTCTTAATTAATTTTATTAAGACTCAAAATGAAAGATATAGTAAGAATCATACATCAGACCCAATCTGCTAATAAAAATAAAATCTCAATTGTTTCAATAATAATCTTTTCATTTATTATTACGTAATTGGATAATTAGTTGTTTCTAGTAAAATTGTGATAAATAAAGACATAAGAACTTTCCAATAAGCATTTTGGCTCCAGCTTAAAACTGTTGTCCTACAGATCTTACCGTTTTGGGCCTCTGAATTTTCTTTTCGTTGTTGTTCATTAGATTCATGTTTATTGGAACTTCACCTACAGGAGTTAGGCTGCGGTTAGCAGGCCAAGGAATTGGAGGCGGCCAGTGAGAGCTCACTGTAGAGGGACGACTGTGTCCACTCACACCAGCTGATGTTGCTCTGGATCTAGTTTTAGCTGTGGAATGAAATGAAGTGTATATTGAAGTGAAGTGTATATTGAAGTGAAGTGTATATTGAAATGAAGTGTATATTGAAATGAAGTGTATATTGAAGTGAAGTGCATATTGAAGTGAAGTGTATATTGAAGTGAAGTGTATATTGAAAATGAAGTGTATATTGAAATGAAGTGTATATTAAAGTGAAGTGTATATTGAAATGAAGTGTATATTGAAATGAAGTGTATATTGAAGTGAAGTGCATATTGAAGTGAAGTGTATATTGAAATGAAGTGTATATTGAAGTGAAGTGTATATTGAAGTGAAGTGTATATTGAAGTGAAGTATATATTTCTCTTCTTTGAATATGAAACTTTAAAATTAATTTATTTACTTTGAAATGTCTGATCTGATAAAGTTAACTCATCAGCTAGCCATCAGATATAAAGTTCAAATGTACTGTTGATACAAACAGAAGGGTCGTCGTGCTCTAACGCAGAGGTTCTCAACCTTTATTGCGACTGTATTCTAAAGGTTCCAAAAATATGTCAGCGGATGTACCCCTGACACATAAATTTCCAAATAAATGTACTTATTTTCATAATGGAATGTGCTTAACCTTATAGAGTGATATCTGGACACGAGATTTAGTGATAAGTCATGCAGCAAACAGGTCACTTTATTCAAACTCTTAAATGTTCTAAACGAAATTTATTTGTCACTGCGTATCCTTCATAACATTTCCCATATTTGTACCACCGGTTTAGAACCGAGGCTCTGAAGAGAAGCCATGGACGAATTTTGAGAATATATACCCCAATTTCGGGAAATGCATTTTTTTCGTTTATTGAACTCTATTTCTGCATCAGTTAATAGCGTTTTAATCCCAATAAAATGCTCAAATTTTGAAGAAACATGACTTAGCCCGATTAACCCCCAATTAGTAGGCTATGTTTACTACACCATTTTGGCCTCTGGATAATGCAACTTACACAAAATATTATGAAATGGTGTTATTGGGAAAATAAAATTATTATAAAATTGAGAAAACATTTTTTTAACCATTTAAAGCACACTATCGTATAGGAAATCGGATAATGTTTATAAAGTTATTGGAATTATTTTACTAAAACGTTCATGGTTATTTAACATTATGTTTTTTAAAATGTCTGAATCTGTCCCTTGCTTCGCTTTAGTGCACCCTAAAATTAATTATAAATGGTAAAATGAACAGATACAAACTAAGTATTGTTGTTGATGACACGGGTCTGCTCACTAAACACGTTTCATAGTCATACACCTGTATGAAGGGAATTGGGAAAAAAAAAAACATTTGTTTATGGAAGCATACAATGCAGACTTTATAATTTTTGTGTCAGTGTAACTTTAACAACGTTTAATAAAGTTTTTGCATCATCTCATCATGAAAATATATTTTCAACTTTACATGACACTGTATGATTATGTGTCACAATAATTCAAAATTAGATTTTTAAAAATTTACAATTGAATTGAAATAAAATAATTTATAATAACCTCTAACACTAGAAGGTTAAATTTTGTCTGTTTCGTTTTTTTCCTTTATTTATTATCTACTTGTTTGATGGAGAAATAAATGTAAATGTCGTGTTCCAAATTGTGATTTTTATTTTTACAAATTATGTGAGAATTTTCAAATACATATTTCATGTATTATTACAGGGATTATCAAGCTTTTAAAATTTGAGACCAACAATAAAATCAGCTGGGTTGAAATGTAAATATTGAAACTATTAATGAGCTTTGTTTTAGAGGTGAAATATCAAAAAGTTTATGTGTTTATCAAAACAAAGATAAATTTTAAGATCATACAAATTTTTGTTTCAATGTTATTAAACAAAAAACTGTAATCTATGATGTAAGGTAGACAACCTGTGATTGCAATGTGTCCACTCTGTTAAAGGCGTCCAACTTGAGTGATCTCTCTTGATTCAACTGTTTCTTGATTATCTCCATCTCTCTTTTAGCAGTCTCGTAAGCCCGCTGTGTCATTTTCGTAGACCTGTCCTTGTCCTGCTCAATAATTTTAAGCTTTGTCTCTTTGTCCATCAGTTCATTGACCTGAAACAAAAGGGTCAACAGGTTAGATTGGTATCCAGATGTGCATAAGTGCATTGTCATGGTTATATATATTTGTCACTTTTATTTGCTCTCTAATTAAAGTTCTTTATAGTCCCCCATGTAATATAAGGGGAAATAAGCCTGAAATTCTTAATACAGCTATTTAATGCAACCTGATTATCATTAAACCTAAATTATAAAGTAATAATACATTTTCTTTTTTAATTTAATTATGAAGCTTATGTGAATACATGTATATGTTTATCATTTATTGCAATAAAATATAGTTTCTTTTAATAATTCATTTAGAAAATGGCTGATAACTGTCAATATTTTGAAGTAACTATTACTATTCTAAAGCAATGGAAGTAACTTCAAATGGCCTTATTGCAATGCAATAAATATTTACTAAAGGAAATCTAATGAACCTTAAATAAGGCTTAACTATCTGAATGTCTAATGGATTACACATTCATTTTTGTTGCAATAATTTAAATTGATTAATTTTTTAAGTGATAATTTAAATTCATTCTTAAAGTTTACAGCCGAATAATTGATTTTCTTTGTTTCATGTTCAATCAATTCCACTAACCAATTTGTCCATTGTCACTTGCTTGGCTTTCTCAAGCTGTGTTTTACTCCTTTCTTTTTGGGCTTCCTCGTGCTCTCTCTCCACTTTCAGTTTCAGCTGATATGACATGAACATTAATGAATACATGTACATAAAAACACTTGCAGCTAACACACAACCAATAGCTAATTGAATAATATTTAAACACGGTACCCACAGAACAAAACATGTGTTTTTATATTACCTCTCTTTCAAGTTTTTTTCTGACTTGATTTGATTCTTTATCTGTTGCTGTCAGCGCCTTGCGGATGGCTACCAGCTGTTGACGGAGTTGAAGAATCTGTTCCTCTGCCAACATCTTTACTTCAATGTGATCTTTTTTACTGCTTTCAGCCAACTTACGCAGGTCTGCAGCCTAAGCAGAATCAAAGTAAGACCAAATCTTTTAAAGTTTATGGAGTTAAAATGAAAACTTTAAGCTTAATATGATTTGATTTAATTAAAAGATATAACAATTAAATTTAAAAAAAAATGATTAAAATTCAAAACCTTACATTAATCTTGTACTATTAAAGTCAATTTATAAGTGAGTTATTGATAATAATTAACGAAACATTTTTTTTATAAAGTAAAATAGAAGATCACATCTTACTGATTTGCGGAAATTATGTTGTTTGATATTTTGTCTCCAGATGTTCATGGCTTTCATTTTGAGAATAATTTGATTCAACTGATGATTCTCAGTTTGGAGACGCCTCAACTGTTCAGCTTCTGACAGGTTGGACTTTAATTTCTCTTCATCTAAAAATATTTTTTTTTGTTTTAATATAAAATTTCCTTTTCAACTAGCAGTGCATTTAGTCAACAACAAAAATTCACAATGGTAGACTTGTTACCAGGAATGAAGATAATGACATGAATTTTCAGTATTTATGTAACCACAATTATGTACAATGTATGTAAAAAATGAAAACTCACCTGAGGCTCCTTTAAACTTGTACTGCAGTTTGCTGATGGCCTCAACAGCTTCTTTCCTTGTCTCGCTGATTTTACTTAATACATTGTCATGTAAATCATTTCTAGAAGAAATATGATACATATGTTTTTAAAATTCTATGATAATGAAATGTATATTTTTATAACATTTATATTATATGGAATCATACATACTAACAAATGTACATTTTGAAATAGGTCTATTCCGGGTTTAACGGGAAAATTATTTACTTTTTAAAAGATCAACAGAAGGGAAATTGCTGAAAATTTTTTGTCTAGGACATTAAGTAACACACACCTAAACTGATCAAATTTGCTGCGCAGCTGATATGTTGAATTGAACATATTGTGTATCAAGTCTTGGTATTCTTCCTTCACTCTCTCTCTTATATCACGCTCCTGGGTCAAACTCATTTCTCTCATTTCTGCTATCTTGGCTCGCAACGCTGTCACCTCTTTAATAATAATTAAATCAGACTAAATGTGGGTAGATGCATAATGAAATAAAATTATGATGAAACCGTTATCAGTTTATTAATGAAACTAAAATATGGCTAAAAAAAGTTCTTAAATTTCATATGAGATTTATTCCATGAAATCAAAGACAGAGAACAAAATTCGAGTGTGTACTATGAAATGTAAACTGATACGTGTAAATGATAATTAGCCTGGCTGAAAAGGCTAATTAAAAAATTCGTTAAAAACCATAGCTATTACACAGCCATTTTTTAAAATAGTTTGGCCATGAAAGTGATACAAGCATATTGTAGCTTTTTTCAATTTTACAGTATTGTTGATTTAAAGATTAGTTTACCAATTAATAAATCATGAGCTTCATCGGCCATCTGGCACTGAACATTGACTTGAGTGTCACTTTGACCTTGTTTTAACTGATCCTTCAGATGTTTGATCTCCTGTTGTCAAAGCATCATTGCGATAGTGAAAATTGGGACAAATCGAGAATGTCATATTTTAGAAATCGATTTAATTATAATTACTTCACAACTGTTAGACAAATAAACCAAAATTTAATCTAAAATACATAAACAAATCTGTGTTTACCCTCTCTCTCTGAAACAAAAGCTGATGATTAACTCGCAGTAGATTTTCATAGTACATTGAATAGCTGTGTGAAGAAAAAATATTCACAACACATGACCCAAGCAAAAAAAAAAAAATATAGATCTAATAATAATTTTAGATCTTGAGACTAAATTTTAGGAAAGACAGACTAAATTAAAACCAAAATTAAATTCTATATAACTGTAGATATATTATTAAACTTTTAAACTGAAATGAAAATGAAAAAAAAAAATTAACATTCTTTAAGATGGCTTTCAAAAGATTTAAGGCTTTTAACACCCAAGTCTCCAGATGATTTCTTGCCATGTCTAATAAAGAAAAGTTAATAATTATCTGAAGTGCTCATGTTGGTTAAAAACATACATTTATTTACCTTTCAAAATTGTGTTTTTCTCTTGCCATGATATTCCTTGCCAGTTCAGCTAAACAGGTCTGAAGATGTTTTGAGTCAAATGTAACAGACAGCTCTGTTTCTTGAGCTTTAGACATCAACAGATTAACAAATCTCTCAGCGACATGAGGTCGGTTCATTGTAAAACTTTCAGTCATGACCTTTGTGTGAGAAGAGATTTAGTTTTAATTGTAGAAAATAAAGCTTGTAAAAAGAATGTTAAAATTCCTTTCATCTTTTATCTACAAAGGGCTTAAAAAAAAGGATTCATCTAACGCAGTGGCTAAGGTTCCAAGGAACGGGACTCCGTATTATTTTTTTTCGGGGTCCAGCTATAGATGCGCATGTGCGGCAGACAGACTGCTTATTATTGCATATTTTTTGTTTTCGGGGCTAGGGTTAGGAATAGGGTTAGGATTAGGGTTAGGGGGTTATGGTTAGGGATAGGGTTAGGAGCAATATCTATAGCCAGACCCTGAAAAAAAAAATTCGGAGTCCGGCTATCGTGCATGCGCACATCTACAGCCGTAAAAAAATAAAGTCCGTCTAGAGCGCTAGAGCTCATGCGCATCTATAGTTGGACCCCGGAAAAAAATAATACGGAGTCCTGTTCCTTGGAACCATAGCCACTGCGTTTATCTAAATTGATAAAAAAAAACACAAGCTGGCAGTGCTCTTACTGTTCTCTTCCATAAATCTGTGGGTAAAGCTTCCTCTTCTCTAGCTCTTTCAGAAAGAGCTAAAGTTATTTCCTTTGAAACCCTCTTCCTAACTTCGCTAATCATGTGACATTCATAACTTTCTAACAGCCTATGGAGCTGTAAAATGAAAATAAAAATTACTTTATTGTTAATAACATCCCAAAGAATTGTTTTGAACAAATCATTTCAGCTTTTGTTACTTTACAAAATGACTTATTTTTTAATGGATTCAATACTAAATAAAATGAGATCAAAATACAGTCAGGTCACAATTTATGCTGATTTGTGTTTAAAAAAAAATAAATTTCTCTCAAATGTGTAATTATTTGCTTTTTTAGCAAATGTCTCGTAAAGAATAACACTCAGAAAAATAGTATACTTTTTTATATGTATTTTTCACTATGTTACCCAGCATGGCAGGGTGTCGTATGCTTGCCACACCAACCTAAATGGTGCCGTATGAGTGTCTGACATTGCTTATGGTGCGAGATGGTAGTTCCCTCCAACAGCAGGGTGGAGAGGCAGGGTTTCCACATTTGCCAGAAATGGCAGGATGCAATGAGTGTGCATCAGGTTGAAGGGTGATGTGTAGAAAACACATCTACATCCACCGCCAGCTGTGAATAGCAAGGTCACTGTAATAGACCATGACACTGCCACTGCGGTAAGGTTTTTCTTTTAACCTAGGTAAGAGATGCCATGGACCTTCCCAACTCAAATAGATCATGGTATGTATTTCCCAAACCATGTAATGCACTCCAAACAATTTAATTATAAAATTTGGAAAGGCATTCTTTCTCAAAAATATTACAATCAATTGCATCATTAGATGTAACCATTCTTGTAAATTTTACGTACTGCTGATGTCTTCCAAAAATAATTTTTACCTGTAATGGCTCAAAAAACTTGTATTATAAGAACATATGAATTTTTATGCTGAATTAATCCCATTTAAAAATATTCTAAGGGCTAGTAAACTAAATCTGTTGATATGAATTATTGTTCTTACATTTGAGTATCATTTTTTTTATACAATAAAATATGCTTGGAAACAACAACCTGTACATGTATTTGTTAATGAATAACATACAGTTTTGAACCAGTTTTATTTTGTATGCCTCAAAACTTTTTTAAATTTCTTTTTTGAAATTATGCTATTTTCAGAAATTACAGAAGGTATGTTCTATTCTTTTTTTTTTTTTGCAAATTTAATTTATGTAACATTTTTGTAGAATGTATCCCTTCACATAAATTGACACCTGACTATATGTTACAACAATGAATCAAAGAGAAACAAGAATAATGAAGAACATAAAAACTAGCACTTGTTAAAGATATTTATCACATTGCAGTCCAAAAATAATCTTTTGTTGCTGAAATAATATGAATATGTTATTAAAAATCTAGTCAGCTTTTAAAACTTTAATATTTTTAGTTAAATGATTCAACATCTAAGAACAGCACATCTTGCATTGAATAATTTTAGGGCTGCTTTCTAATTTACTTATGAAGAATATGTGAATACGCTTATGTATTTATCATTTATTTCAATAATAAATAATTTCTTTGAGTATCAGTTTTCTTATTGATAGAAATGGAGATGAAATGAAAATGAAACAAATTATTTTAATGTCTTATAAATGTAAATATACTTGTTTAAGTCTTATTTCTATTTCAGATGCTCCTTTTGGCATGACAAATACATCTGTGTCTAAAATTAGGTTGTCATAGAGATCACCTTGACCCAGTCTTCTCGCCACGCTTTGTAGAACAGGCAGCAAAATCTCATTGCGATACAGTTTACTGTAAAAAAAATTATTATTATTTAAGTTAGGATGAGATGTTAATCTCTTGATCCTGTAAACCAATAATGGGACAGTTTGTGAAATGGCTAAGGAGGAACTTTGGAAGACATTGGTATGTGACTGGACAGATGGGTTTTGAATCCGTAGCCTACAGCATGCAAGTTGGGTTCACAGCTTAAGAACCACAAAGTCACCCAATGTAAAGCAATAGGGTCTACCACATAGAAAATGAATGAATAAATTTAGCAACATTATTGAAATAAAATCACTGACTACAGTATTGCAGGATGAGTCTTAAGCAAAAAATAAAAAAAAAACATATCTTGTTGTTTATTGAATTTACATTCTTAAATAGTACTCAGCATTATTCAATTGAATTTAAATTTTTTTACCTGTACTCTTTGTAAGTCTCACAAGTGTCGATGTTTTTAACCATCAGCCTTCGTTTACCCCAGTCAAGTTTGACCATCTCTAAACATTTCCAGACAAGAAGGAAAAAGTGCAGAAGTCGATAAGACTCCAAAGGCTGATGTAAGCGAGTCAGACTTTGTTGGTGTGGAGTTACTACTGTAAAAATGTCAAAATTAGACTGCTCAGAAAAACTTATAATAAGAGATCGCTGTTTGTTTGTTGTTTTTTTTTTTTTGGGTTTTTTTTTTTTCAGATTTAAGTTTTCATGCATTCATTTATTTGATCCATACACACACATAAATAATACTTAGATAAAATTTGTAATAGCAGAAAAAATTAAAAAAATAGAAGTGATAATGGGTTAGAGCAAGCAACACCCAAAGTGAAACTAAGTGTTCCAATCCAGATGATGGTTAACATTTATCATCAGTCTGGAGCAGGGATGTCAAGTAGGATTTTATCAAAGTGCCAAAAAATAAAATGTCATTTTTTTTTGCGCATGCCAAAAGTAAAGCTAAATAAAATGATTTTTTTTTTTTTGCACATACCAGTACCTTATGTTTTATACGTAGTTTTCATAATATAAATTGTGTTAATTTTTTCAAGTTTTGAGCCCAAGAATCGGACACATTGGTCTCCCATGCCCCCCTCCCCCCCCATCCTTTCCAGACTTTTGTGTGCCATTGACCTGGTGCGTCAGCCACCTCCTCAGGTGGACATACACAGATCACTACCAGCACGTACAACAACAACAACAAGTTGAGCTAAAGTGCCATGTATTTATGATCCATCTACTAATGGATTCTAAACAAGATTTGGGGAGAGGGGATTCAATCCCAAACTGGCTGCACTGTCCTTAGTAACATGACATGTAAAAACAAGCAATTAAGCCTGTTCCATTCTGGACACAGGACGTGTTAGCGCATTTTCGTGTTATGTATCAGTACGTTTATTAGCTTTCAGTAAATATTTGTAAATTTTGGAAATGTTTATAAATTCAATTGTGTAATGCATATATTTGTAAAAAAAAAAATTATAAAGACGTTTCTTTATATTTGAAAAAAAAATATTGTCTCTTTAATCTAACTACAAGTGGTTTGTGGTTACTGAAATAGGACTCATAATTGAAAACATTCTAAATTATAGTCATTTAATCGTCCGAAAACTCCGTCAATTCTTGCATAGCTCTGATACTTTCAATTAAACTCAGAACACAAGCTTACTATTTCATTTGATGAGTTTCTTAATAAATCTTGGTGAAACTACGTGCTGCAGTATTTCGCACCAAATGAACGGGTTATTGAACGTACAAGGTGTATATATAATCTATAAGCCCCTTAGGAGCCCTGAAGCCCGGCCCTCAGAGGTCCTATCGCGAAATGAACTTTTGATGTACACATGGCAGGCCAAGACCTACAAAATGATATATACATCATGGGTCTAGGACTTATAGTTGCTGAGATATAGCGCTCCTTTATTAATATAGCTTATATAGTAAAAAACGGTACTAAGGCCCCTTTTACGGCCCTGAGAGGTCAGATCGCGAAATGAAAAAAAGTCATTTCTTGGCAGGCCAAGACCTACAAAATGATATATACATCATGGGTCTAGGACTTATGGTTGTTGAGATCTAGGGTGTACACGGACGGACAGACAAAACGGGGACAATAGAGCATTTTTTTTCGAAAATGCTCTAAAAATGCTTGTGTTAACTGTTTTTTTTTATATCAAAGCACTTGGTAATTCTTCAGTTGTTAATGAATGATGCATGTTAAAGTTGCATCTAAAACTGTCAGTCTATGGAGGTTAAAGACATAAATGCATTTAAGTTACTTATTAATTCGGCAGAGATGTATTTGAATAAATGAATAATGCATGCTAATGGTGAATCTAACATTGTAAGAACCTTTGGAACAAAGAAATATTAATGCATTATGTACTAACTGATGTAAGTGATTTACATGTCTTATTACTAACACCAGCTGGTTAATCTATCTTTCAGAAATGGTCAACTCACTTAAAGCTTTGCTGACATCTTTCAAATCTAGGAGAACACTGCCACGTTTGGATGACTTAAATTCTTCATTCAGTGACTCTACTGAACTGAGCATTCTTGAGTCAGTATCTGAAAACATAACTCCTGATGTCCCTGTCTGTAACACGTCTTCCATTAGCAGAGACACCCCCAGAATTTCTCCATTTGCCACATGCCTGATGAATAGAGATCATTTAATGGACGCACTTTGAAATGATAATTTTTCAACATATTAAAGAAAACTTTCAGAACTGTCAATAACTTTGGGGGGAAAAAAATACATCATTTTCTTTTTAAATTAAATTACACTTAACCATATTTTTCTCTAAGGTGATGATACAGATTCTGGTTCACACCTCATATGATTGCTAAATAATAAACATGAAATAAAACAATATTCAAATTAATTACCTCTCAACGTCTGTTAATCCAATTAGGCACAACATTATATAGCTCTCTATTCTGAACCACTGCCAGAATCCAATAGGAAATGGCCCATGACTAATTGTAAAAAGAAAAGGTATTTTTTTTTTAAATATTTTTAAACTGTATATCTTAAATAATTAAAAAAAAACAACTTTAAAACTAAAAACATTTTTTACAATATTAAAAAGCTTCATGAGCATCCTTTTCTAAGTTGGTAACACTTGAAAACTTCAAGATTAACCTATTGAGGAAAGATCTCCATGGAAATATTTGTCTTGCTACCATATCTCGAGCTTCCAAGGGTTCTGGTACTGACAGGTAGGTTGACATTAGGCTTTCTCTTTGTACGTTACTGATGGCTGACAGAGCTTGGAATGCATTGCTGACTATACTCTGATTCAAGAGAAAATAACAATGTAACCTAATTACAAAATTGTTACCATCACAAGCGGCAGGGAATTATACAAAGAGAGGATTTAAAGATCAGCTTTAGATTTAATGATACACTTATTTAAAGTTTGATCATTGTTTACATCAAAAGAAATAAACATTAATTTCTTAAATATTTTTGATAATTTTTAATGGGCTGAGCTCTATAGTAAAAAAATCTTTCTAAAGTTGTCCATCACTGCTGCTAAGCATTTTTCATGTTTCTTTTTTTAAAGTAAAGTTTCCCTTTTACTGCCTACACCAATCATCAGGGTCAGATGAAAAGTAACTATATGTTTCTGTGTGTGTGAGTGTGTGTGAAGTCCCTGCTAGGATGAGATGAAGTCTCTTAGATCCTATAAACCACTAACGTGACTGTTCTTATGGTGCCTTACCAATAGTGCAATGGCTGTGGCGGCAACAAGGGAGATAAAGTGGGATGGGGGGGGGGGGCTTGAAAATCCATTGGTCCTCACTGGAGATCAAACCTGGGAGCCTCAGTATAACCGTCTAGTGTTTTACCACATGACCATCCACCCCCCCACAAATGTTCCTTATAGCCATTGCTTTTCAATGGGATTCTGTGGCTAGTGCAATGCCCATTTTGTGAAGTTAAGTAGACTGGGGTGGGGGGGGGGGGGAAACAACTTTGATTTGACTGAGAAAAGACCCAATTCTCACCCTGGCTCAAACTTGGAACCTTCTGGTAAGCACTCTGACACCCTAACACCCTACCACACTAACATCACCTTCCCTCCCCACCACCCCATGTTATTTTCAACACTGACCCTGTAAGCTTGAACATTGTTTGTGGATAAGAAAGTGTCCGTCATAGAGTTTCTGACAGCAGTGTCCAGCTCAAGGAACATGACATCACGTTTCAGGATTAGAAGCTCTAACAAATCTTCTGAACAGCTGGGATCTGGAAGATTCTCAATCTGTTTTTGTATTTCTCTGAGCTCAGAACCTAAAAGATAAGAAAAAATGTATAATAATTTTTTTTTTAGGTGACATGAAAATTGAGTCAACATAAATCTCTACGAAACTAAAAAATGATATCAGATGACTTCTTGAGAACCTCTGTGCCAGGGTATATAGTCACTGCACCAATAGTGTGGCATATAAGAAAAATGTATACTTTATAGACTTTAAATAACTGCCACAAAAAATGCAACTTAGAATGCAAAAAAAAATTAACATGCGATAAAAAAGTGGTTATGTTTTTATTTAATAATCTTTAAAGTAATGAAAAAACTGTAGCATTCTTCTAATGTGGTCCAGAAATTGCAACATTCTTCCAATGTGGTCCAGAAATTGCAACATTCTTCCAATGTGGTCCAGAAACTGTAGCATTCTAACAATGTGGTCCAAAAACTGTAGCATTCTAGCAATGTGGTCCAGAAACTGTAGCATTCTAGCAATGTAATCCAGAAACTTCAGCATTCTAAAAATGCAGTCTCAGGCAGATAAACGTTGAACTCTACTGCTCTGTAACTAACCAGGCACCTGGTTGTTGTTTTTTTTTTTGTTCTGTGAAAACTAAAAAAATGTAAAGAGTTTTTTTTAATTACCTATGCCTTCAGTCCCTCCCCAATCTGCTGAAACAAATTCTATCTTTTCAGAGCCCATCCTGGCCTGTGAAGTCCCAAGGTGTGCATGAGCACTGAGATACTGGAGCATATCATGAAGAGCTGCCACAATACTAACAGAAAAAGATAAAGCCCGAGAGCAGGCGTCATCATCCAGTGTCTTAAACATGACCAAGACCTCAGTGTAGTGCGGAATGAACCAGATATTCAGAACGTGGCGGCCATCGTTGGACAAAAGTCTGCGAGGTCTTTTTTTCAGCATTCTGATAGAAAGCAGTTATTAAGGAATTTTTAGCTCACTACAAATAATTATGTCATTTATCAAAATATTTATTTAAATAGAATGATTAATTAAAAACCTTGTAAACCAATAAATATCACAGTGTAGTTTACATGTTTTTTTTACATTGATAGCATTTTATATACAGCACTTACAATCTAATCATTTTAAAGATACATGTAATATGAAAATAAAGACTACAAAGTGCAAACAGTTCTGCAGTCTATTTTTAACTGACCTTGGGTCAGGTTTAAGTCCATCTAAACTGTCCTCAGCAGTCTTCTTCTCATTTGCCTCTCCCATAACAAAATAAGTGTCTCTAAATGTACATGAAAAAAATAACAATTACATCATTTCATTCCTACTTTCAAATTAATTTTCTTTGCCGTGAAAAAAAAAAAAAAGAAAAATTAAACATTGATAGATTTGTACAGTATAATACTTCTCCACATTATCTGAAGTTTCAATCATTACAAACAGAAATTAGTTTTAATAAATGATTCACATCTCTACCTGACACTAGGAATACTATTTAAAATGTTGAGAATGCTGTTGTAATAAGCCAGTAGTTGCCCTCTCAAAGATGCATGTGAGACTCTGTTGTGAAACCTAAAACAAAATTCTGAAATCAATTTCCTTTTCACTTTTTCGAGCTCTTCATGATTTTTCAGGCCACTTCCCATCTGTTGTTTCTTGGAAACAAATTCATTCAGCATAAGATCTCGGCTAGGAGTCTAAACAAAATAGAAGATTAATGCAAACATTGTTTTCTGAATTAGCTTATTGTCATGGCTAAGAATTTTTCTAGATCAAATTCATTTTAATTACATAACCTGATACTGTTGAATCTCAATAAATCTTTCTAATAATAGAATTAAATCCTTTTTTTTATTCACAAAAGAGTCAATTTTTGACAGCTATTAAAATTGAAAATATTTTTTTATTTTGAGATAAATAAAAAATGTATAAATTATCTTTTTACAGTAAAGGAATTCTTTGTTCATTAAAAATAAAAACAAGAAGATACTAGATAAGAAATTAAAATAAATTTTTCAAAATATGAAAAAGTAATATGATGTGAAGCTTGCATAACCTGGGATTTCTTGTTGAAATATTGTACTTAGATAATGAGTTTCAAAATCCAGACTAGAAATCTTTTTTAACTGTACAAATGTCAAAGGCTGTACAAAATATTATATTTATCACTACCTTCTCTAGCTGCAACGAGAAAAATGCTTCGGCTGCTTTCTTATATTTGCCGTTATCTGAATTGACATTTCCTGAGTTGATTGGACCACTGGTTCCACTGGATGTACTGGTCAGTTGGGTCAATGAGCTTTTTTCACTTTTTGTCTCAGCAGGGCTGAGTCGGCCACTGCAATTGGTTAAGATATTTAAAGTTTAATATCATGTCATGATTATAGTAAAACAATAAAAGCTTTAATAGAAGAATGGTCAATATATTTTTATATGCAATCATAGACAAATTCAAAGAAAGTAAAAAATAGTTCACAAATACTTTTTTTAACAAAAAGAATGTTCTAAAATCTATAAATGAAAAGCATTAAAATATATCGCAAGTAAATTCAGCCTACCTTATTATTACATTTTACAAATAATTTCAAACAAAATTTTTTTTTATGCTTTCCTTTTAACCACGTCAGATTTCATACATACCACATTGATAAATTTAACATTACAGTTTATAAAAAAAACATGAGGTGTAAGTTTATAAGTAAATAAAACACTAAAATACCTTAAAAGCAATTTAATACAAAAAATGACAAAGTGTTTGTAGCTATCAGGTGCTAATTTGAATTCTTCATTTTTTTTTAAACAAAAACAACCAAACCTATTAGAACTTGGAAAGATGGGGGGGGGGGGGGGAGGATGCTCATACAGTAAAGTTGTCAATTTCTTCAACCAGGAAAAAATCATTGGTTTGAAGCCCACTGAGAGTTAGGGATGCATCGACATTGGGGGTCAAATAAGGTCACTACAAATACCATCCCATTAATAGTTTGTAGGATCTAAGACAGTGGTTCCCAAAGTGGTCCCTACGGACCCCCAGGGGTCCGCAGTATCATTCAGGGGGTCCGTGGAACATCTAAATTAATTTGGGGGTCCCTGAACAGCTCCAGGGGGTCCGTGAAAGGTTTAATGTATAATTTATAAAATAGTAAAATTATGATCCATTTATATTGCGAGGTTCTTTTATAAACGTGTATTAGATGTTCCAACAACAGTGAACAACACTAATATACTAAATCAGCTCCAGTTGAGAGTGACGATAATAATATTTAATTCTTTAAAATAACTTCATGAACATGAACTGACATATAATGGTGAACTCAGGAGGGGTACAATTACTACAGACTAGCTTTGGGGATCGTAGTATGCGGAAATGGCGTCATCAAACTCTGACTATAATGTTTCCCCATAATCTGTCGGCGCGGCATAGAAAACGGTTATTAAGACATGCCTAGACTGACCAGACCAGCACAGTGTGTGTACTGCTGATCGCCCAGAATGGCAATGCAAGGTTGTTTTTTTCTTGCCACTCGGACAGTGGGAAGGGTGTAATGTGCCTGACTACCCGCCAGAAATGGCAGGCTGCAACGGTGTGCTTGAGTGGGACAGAGTGGAAGGGTGTGAATACCATTGGCTCTTTGACCACAGTGCCACCACCGTCGCTAAAAGTTTTGTTCCTAACCAGGAGAACCCCAATGATCTTTTACCCACAGACTATGGTATTCCTTCTAGACCAGGATAGCCAAATGGCTAAGATCCATTACAGTGCAGATACTACACTTTTGATATTAGCCAAAAGGCCGAGAAGCGTCACTGCATCAATTCATTGGGACAACATCTAAGCAAGATGATGATGACTGCATGCTTCTCATTGTTTTGCAAAGTCCAGAAAGCTGTATATTATTGATGAAGAACTTATTTTACCAGTAATAAGTGAGGAAGTACACACAGTTTTGCACAAACCACATTTTGACATTGTAAAAAGAATTACACTTTGTAATAATACATGGCTCAGTCCATTAAAAATTCTCTATCTGATTACTTAAAAACATCTGAATTTTCTATACAGCTTGACGAGTTCACTTCAGAGGCGTAGCGAGGGGAGCATCATGCCCCGGGCGCTACTTACAAAGGAGAGACAAATGGTATACTTGACATATATTAATAGGTTTTTGAATGGAAGGGGGGGGGGGCGCTAAAATGTATTAAAAAGGTTTTGTGCCCAGGGTTAAGAGCGCTTCGGCACTGGTTCACTAAATCAGGAACCGAAGCTTTACTTTTTAGTTTATGGAAGATTTGTAAAGAAGAAAAATTGTGATCAATGTTCGGAAACCGGTACAAAAGGTGTAACGTTATTTACTGAATTAAAAAAGATTTTTCAATGTAAAAGCTATACCCTCGACTAATATCAATTCTGTTGCTACTGATGGTGATCTGGCAATTGTAGGAAGATACCAAGGCTTTCTGGCATACTTAAAACAAACTGTACAAAATGTTTTTTCAGTACATTGTGTCATTCATCGACATCATTTTGTCGCAAAAAATCTTAGTGAATATTTGCATGGATCACTAGATGAAGTCATTCAAGCAGTTAATAAAATCAGAAGGAATGTCTTCAATGAGATATTTTATCCACTTTGTTTGAAAAATGACGAGGACGATAACCGTTTACTACTTCACACAGAAGTACGTTCGTTATCTAAAGGTGCACGTTTATATCAAATTTTATGTGCTCTTTGATTCAGTGTTGATATTCCTGGAAAGCAAAGACAATGATTTGCGACACAATTCAATTAATTAAAGAAAAAAATACCCTGTGCATTTTTGTAGCTTTTCACTTGGGGGTCCGTGGGCAAGTTTTGACTATAAAAGGGGTCCTTGGGTCAAAAAAGTTTGGGAACCACTGATCTAAGAGATAAAAATCTCATCCTTACAGGGACCTTAAAGATAAAATCAGAACATGTGTCACTTCATTGGTTACCTTTTCCATTCTACAACTTTAACAGGATTGCAAATACTAGCTTGTTGTACAGCTACAATCAGGGCATTCTTGTGTAGTACTTGTGTTTGTAGAACAACCTGGAAACTCTCCATCCCACCTTGTTTTATTATCTATTATCAATACAATTATCTATTATCAATACAATCATCTATTATCAATACAATCATCTATTATCAATACAATTATCTATTATCAATACAATCATCTATTATCAATACAATCATCTATTATCAATAGAATTATCTATTATCAATACAATTATCTATTATCAATACACTTATCCATTATCAATACAATCATCTATTATCAATACAATAAATTAAGAAATTCATGCAAGTTTATGTTTATTTTTTAAAGGAAAAAAAAAAGACTAGCAAACTTTACCTGCAGGAAACCATCACGGCTGCGAAATGTGAATCTTCCAACATGTCCTTCATCTAACTCATGAATTGCTAGCAATAGGCATGATGGTGAATACCTAAAGGTAAACATTCATGTAGCCCAGTTATAATCAATATTATTCAACAATCTAATGGTATACATTATGCAGAGCGTTAGATGTCCAAATAAATAAATGATTAGTACAACAATATGTCATGTTTTTTTAAAAAGGAAAAAAAAAATATTTCAAATTAAAAAATTGATGTCTCATCAAATTAACTTACTTGTCCACTGCTGTATCATCTTCCTGTATGGCTGTGATGAATACAGGGGGTGGTTTCCCAGCTTTTTCTTTAAAATTTGCAAACTCAAACTGGACAAATCTGATGTTCATGTGATAATCTGGGAATCCCATTTCTGTAGCTTGAGTTTTATAGATCTAAGACAATCAAATTTATGAACACAAAATTTATTGGGTTTTTTTTTCATGTGTTTTCTTTTTTAAGTATAAAAATTAAAAAAATAAAGGTTAATATATTTTGAGTATTGTCTTAGTATTTGAACAAGGTTACAAAGATGTTAAAAATTATTACATAAAAAGTCAGATCGGCTTACTTGAGATAAAATTTCACTTTCCCAAGCTGCATCGATCATTCTTTGTCTCAATGTGACAATCTGTACAAAAATATCGAAAAGTTCGACCAAATCAACACCAAAACATCTCTTCTAAAAAATGTTGACTTTTGATTAGAAAATAATGACCAGACGTAAATGTAATGAAAATGATCACTGACCTCCATAAGTCGGCCAATAGTCTGAACCATTCCTATCTGCTTCTCTTTGTGAGATTTTCTGCCTCCTTGTTCTTCTTGCTGTTTAACTGAGAATTGTGCCAGCTCACAAATATATAAAGGATCTTCAGCAAATACAGGGGAAAATAACTGAGAAATGTTGAGATAAATATCTGTTAATAAAATTGTATTAAAGGAGGACAAATGCTAGAGCTGAAAATGTACAAATTAAAAAAAAAAAGACAATTGAAACTTATTTTTAAAGTTGTTTTTTTTTAAATACATTATTAAAGATTATATTATTTTTTTACTGCATAATGATAATTAAAATACAATAACTAACAATAATGGTCCACACACTAATCCCAAGCTTCCTGCCAGCTTTTCCCCTGTCATATGTGGGTAATGTGTGGAGATAGGTGTGTCAAGGTCATAGGGTTGGATGGTTGTCAAATAGGTGTGTCAAGGTCATAGGGCTGGATGGTTGTCAAATGCTGGTTGAAATATTCTTGAGTGGGAGTATTCAGCACGTGGGGAAATAGTGTGACTAGCTGTACAGTGAGATTGTGGATATAAAAGGGGAAGAGAAATGGAAAGGTCAGACAGTGTAACAGCGCAGAAGTGAGATCAAGAGAGGTCGGTTAGTGCGAGGATGGTTAATGTTTTACAATGTTGTGTTCCGAAATTCAACTGATTAAGCAATTGAGATGTTATATGGAGATATTTGTATTTCATATTATTATTATTCATGTTGTGGATTTCTATGTTATTTGGAGATTTGTATATTTAATATTATTGACTGTTCATGTTCTGGATTTCTATATTAATAAATGAACCACGACTACCAAAGTTGTGATTTGTGAGTGCCCTTAAAATTGTGTATCCATTGTACTAGTCTTAGTATGTACACAACAAGTTTAATTCAAAGTGATCATAATAAAATAAACGATACATTGACTTTCCCTAATTGTAAAAGTTTGACTCTACTAATTAAAATATAAATATATCTAATATTAGTAAAGATAAGATTTTCTAGCTTGTAATGACTTGTTTAAAAAAAGGTACATTCATAAATGAATTAATTTTTTTATTATATTTTAACATACATCTTTTTGTACTTGCATGGAGTAATTACTACCCAAAGGGGGTAAACTCTCCCATTGTTCTAGAGCAACTTGCAAGAGTAGCTTCTCCATCATCAAAGATGAGTAGAGTGATTTTGGTTTATGAACTTCATGCAGCTCCTATAAAAATATTTTTTTTTTAAAATGTGGAACAAAAAGCAGGAAATGTTTTAAAGAAATATCCAAAATATTGCAATGCTGTGAAAAATATATGAATAGAACTTACCCAATATGCATGTTTAAGAGCAGATGGTATGCGACTTGCAATGGACAGTGTAGGATGAAACTCCAGCATGTAAACACTTTTCAGAGCTGGTCTAATGGAAACAAACAATAAAATATATGAACAGTGCCAACTTTAATTCAAACTTGGAAACCTATCATATATAGTTCAAGTAGATCTGCCCTCTTTAGACTAATTCTGAATTCTTCTCTTGTTTCTTGTTTGATATTCCAATTAACTGAACCTATTTAACCTTTGTCGTGTGGTCTTTTAAATACAGAAATTTAAGATCTTATTTGAATTATTATGTAAATTCAAAACAGCTGTGTTTCGGTTAAAAAAAAAACATACATGGAGGCACTAATTCAGTAGAAACTTGAAATAAATTATATGAAAAAAAAAATATTTTTTTTTTATGTATATATATATAAAAAAATAGGATTTTAATTTGTTTTAACCACACCTATCTATTTAAAATATATATTATAATATTAAATATTTTCTTTTAAATAAATATATATGTAAAAAATAATTTTTAATAACTTTTAAAAAGAGATAAAATGTGTCCTTTTCTCTCCTCTATCAAAATAAAAAAATTGCCCAGTCAATTTATTTCCAGCTTATCGCTAATACATGCGCTGAATTATGTGCTTTATTTGAAATGTATTGGCGCAAGGCCTCCATGAGTGGGAGACCCCCAAATTCTTGCCTAGTGTCCCACAACTCTTGGGATCTATCACTTTCAAAATGTGTTGGGTTTTTTTGTGTTTTTTTTTTGCTGCATTTTGGAAGTAAAGGCAAGTAGCAGGGACTCTGACGTCTTCATTTGTCAGGGGCTCCAGAGCTCCTGCTGAGATCTGATTGGTGTCTTAGAAATACTCCAAAAGAAAAACACTTGTTCAATACTTTTAACAAATTAACTTATACATATTTGTATTAGTTTAATAAGTTTTATCAAAAGAGGCTGAACTAAAATAACATAAAAGAGTTCTGAAATACAAGGTGTTGTTTTAATTTTTCAAAGTGGCTATACATTAAATAAATTCAAACATTTAAATGATAAATTTCGCTTTGAAAACTTTTTGTGATACCTTCTCTTACCTTGATGCCCTAAGTACATGAATATATTTCTCATAGGTTAATACAGGACTGTATATGAACCTATTTCTAAATGCTAAAGAAAAATTCTATTACATAATGTATAATATGCCAAAAAGCACCAAGTACAAGTACATTTTTTTTAAAGTCGGAATTTTACAATTAATTGAAGGCAATCAGTAAATTTGTGTCTAAGATATTAAAAATGGATAAGTTTAATTCTAAAGTAATAAAAAATGAAAAGAATTAATTTCTGTTTCAATCTATTTAAATCAGTACAAAGATCTAACAACATTTTTTAAAATTGGTAAACAAAGTACCTGCTCAGATTGACAGCTATTGGTTGTTTTGGAATTATCTGATGTGGCAGTCCAAATTCCATGTCTCCTTCTCTCGTTACCCTCTGGATGTATTCTCTCTGAGTTTCAATTTGCTTGTCTAATATGGACTTAACTAAAGAAGCATGTTGCCGCAGAATAGAGAATTCAGTCCGATAAATGCGCACAAAGTAGTCAGCTTCCAGGTCAAAACGTGGTCTCTGATGTATTATATTTGTGATTACCTGTGCCAACTTTCGTCTTTCATCTTGGTCATAGACATGCTGATATGCTTCAAAATAGCAATCCAATAGCTGCAAAAAAAAAATTTTGTAATTCTTTAAAAAAAAATATTATTTCATAAATTTTGAAAAAAAAAAAAATACATGTAAAAGGATAAAAGCTTAATATCTTATAAAATTAGTCAATTGTTAAAAGCTTATAGTGAATGATATTTATTTTTGTTAAATTTTACAATTGAAAGGAAAATAAATTAAAGAAATATTACACTGTATACTAGAATTTAAGGAAAAAATATTTCAGTATTTTGTAAATGTTTAATTTTTTTTTTTTATTCATGATTTTTAATTTTGTTTTACTTTCAGCATTTCTATAAACAGGAGATAAAATAACCTCTTTCTTGCACTTCTGAAAAGATGCTTCATTAGTCCATGCATCAAATATGACTCCATACCTGTCGACATCTTTATGTGCATAGCTAGGAATATCAAAGTCTCCAGCTTGTTGCTTGAAAAAAAAGATGAGAAAGTAATGTTAAAAATTCTGTATATTAAAAACTACACACTGATTGGGATGCAATAGCTAAAATTTGGCAATCAATATTAATTGCTTTTTATAAAATAAACATACTGTATGGGTTCTTGGTAACTTTGTTGCTCTTCGAAGTTCTTGGTCTTTTTCAATGTAATAGCTGGCAATCATTTTCAGTTCCTTATCTAATTTACTAATAATGGAAAGATCCTTACAGTATTACAGCGATATAATTTACTGAGAGACAAAGCAAAGCTTTTTATTGAATTATATATGTTATAATTTTTTCATTTATTTGTAATTATTTTTGTATGAAGGTAGGTTAACATAATCAGAAATAAGAAAAAATAAACTCTGTTTGTCATGTTTAACTGACCTAAAATCTTCCAGTGCTTCATCATACATAATATAATGTCCTTTCTGATCTATCACATGAATTCTTTCATCGTCAACTGTGTAAAAGTCATCATGATTGTCCACCTCAGAAAACTCAATAAACTCTGATTCACTCATTCTGAACAAAAAAAATGTTTCTTGCATAGGACATACAGGTAATATTGATTGAAAGATTAAAACATCATTTAACAGGAGGATAAAAACGGCTATTTTCATGATTATATGTAAAGAAAAAAATAATTTTCAAATATCAACATCTAACTCAGTGTTTCCAAACCATTCTTTAGTCATGCGCCACTTATAAAGTCTTTCCAAAATATTTCTTTACCCAAGTAACAAAGTAGAGTCTGCTAAGAAGATGATTGAATTTTAAAATCTAGATGCGCTTGTTTTTGATAGGCTCCTTTAACAATCAAAAATTGCCATCCAGTAAGTTGTGGACCTCAAGTTGGGAAACACTTATCTAGATGATACACTTTAAAATAATGCTGAATGAATTAATTAAAATAAATGGCTCTGAATCACATAATGATCATGTTTTTACTTGAAATCAACAGGTGTGTTGTACAAATAAGTGTGGGATCCTAGACCTCTGCCTCCACCACGACTTCCATTCATCTCAGTACCATATCTGTGATTCGGGTTACTGTCACAATGTAAAGAGATTTATCAAGAACAACACAAGAAAACTAAAAAATAAAAGTGAAAAAAAAATGGCATAAACTTCATGAAAATATTGCTGAAGTACTTTTTCACAGAGAAATTATCAGTAATAATCTATAACGTAACAAATCTTCAGAAAAAAAAAAGGGGTTATCGAAAGTTTATTTTGATCCATTTAAATGCATGTCACAGAAACTGATCTGCAAGTATTTACCTGTTTGGTTTAAGCTGACCATCATCTGAGATTAAACCCATGTCATTGATGGTCAGTGTCCTCTCTACTGAGCGGAAATAATTCAGCACTGAAAGACACTGATGATAAATAATTATATACATGTAAATAATTATGACATATCTCTGTCTTTATTTGATAAAATCTGTTTAATTTTATGCAAGTTTTTATGATAATATAACAGAAAATAGTAGGCCCTATATATTTAGTTTTCTGTGTGATTGTCACAGAGTGTGTGTGAGAGTGATTGTGTTCTGGCATGAATGTATGTGATTCTTTTGCATGCATGGCGGCATAACAAGACCAATAGTCAGGATAGAGATTCAGTGGTTGACTGGTTATAGTATGGGGTCGAGGAACACATGAAATAGCTTACTGTTCGCTGTAAATCTCTTATCCGAAGATGTCTCAAATGAAGATAGGATAAAAATGATCCCTGCACTGTAACAGGGTCAGAATCTGCTTGTTCTCCATCATCTAATCCTAATGATACATGAAATATAGATCAACCTGCTGCATTTAAAAAAAATAATTGAGAAACAGCCCCATACTGATACACAAACAATCTGAATCTAGGATTATATAATAATCTCAAAGCTAATTATAATCTTATATTTAAACAATTGTGAGATTTATTTTCAATCTGAGTTAATTATAAAATCTGATTCAATCATAGTATCAGAATTATTTATAATATTTGAGAATTTATAATTAATAACCTTTGTTTTAAATAGCATAAAGGCCAAATCACTGTACTTTAAAACTTCAACTAACCTAAATTAGTTTTATAGCTTTTGGTTTTCTCTTCATGTAAATATATTTAAAAAAATAAATTACCCAGCATTTGCACAGTACTGGAATAGTCATAGCTGTTTTTACGCTTGGGTGTACTTGAACTGCGGTTAGTACTAAGATTAATGTTTTCTATATCTTTTTCATCAAAATCAGGCAGACTGGGGCTAGAACTAGTTTCTGAGCTAAAGTTAGAAGTGATGCTTTAATTTTTATCATACAAAAAAAGATATCTCTTAAAAATAATTGTTTCAGATAAATAAATTGCTACAATATTTTGATGTTATAGAAATAATAAGAGAAAGAATAGAAAGATAAATTTTAAATTAATATTACGGATAAAATAATGAGTTATAAATGTTTATCCCTTAACAAATTAATACAAAAGTTGGTGAGTTACTTAGCATAAAGGTCAGGGCTAGAGTAAATTTTCTTCCACAGTAACGCAGTGTTGCGCAAGTAATGATGTGGAGATGCTGTTTGTGAACCAGATATTGGAGCTTTGAGGTGTGCAGCATGTTTCTTGAGGGTATCTTGCACTTTCTGAAAAAATTAGAAATTTCTTTTGGAATACCAATTTACTGTAAACAATTTTTATTTATTATCATAAATAAAAATAAATTAACATTAATGATCTGATGGCACTGAAAAATCAGAAAAATTGTTTCTTCCTTCAATAGGTAACAGTACACAGAGCCAAAAAAGTTTATAGCATAATGTCCTAAAGAAGAAATTTTATTTCTACTTCATTTCTAGCCATAAATTTATCAGAAAAATATTTTTCAGACCTTATATGTATATTACAACAACACCAACAGTTCTATTCAGTACTAATTACAAAAAAAATTGTATCCATTCAACTTTTCACTTAATATTTTATTCATATATCATACATTTCATTCAATATAGGAAGATTGACTTATCTCTCAGTTCAGCTGGCTAATTTGATTTCAAGTTGTAGCCCTAAAGATTGGTCTTCAACAATTTTATTTTTACTCTATATACAAATGAGTGTATTGGCAGTAAACCTAGCATTTTTATGTCAAAAATTAAAAAAAAAATGAACACTTAAAAAAATTCACGGGTCGTTGTGCGGTGTAGAGCGCTCAACTATCGCTCAACTAACTTCAGTTAGAACGTTGGGATTTTTCAGGTCCTGATGTAAGTCCCCCAAGTCCACCCAGCTTTAAATGGGTACCTGACTTTAAGTTGGGGGAGTAAAAGCGGCTGGGTGTTGTACTAATCCCTTTATATGCCGAGGTTACTGAAACAGATGAACTCTACACTTTATCTGAGCCCTTAGAGGTTTAAGGGAACATTTTTTACTAAAAAATTCAAGAGGGCCATTGAGAAGAAGAGTACAAATTTCACCAGTTTCAATTTGCACTAACTTTCTTTGGTTACACAGTCATTTGAACAAATGTGTAAAATAAGTATAAACATTTATAGTGCTTTGCTTCATGTGATATCATACATAGGCGACATAGCAGTGTTTAGTTCGACAAATTACCAGCAGCATCATGCCGTACTGTAAGTAACGTGGTATTTTACACAACAATGTTAAATGTAACATCTTACTTCACAACATTAATGTGACATTTTACCTCACAGTTTTAGTGTGACATCTTACCTCACAGTGTAAAGTGTGACATCCTTACCTCACAGTGTTAGTGTGACATCCTTACCTCACAGTGTTAGTGTGACATCCTTACCTCACAGTGTTAAGTGTGACATCCTTACCTCACAGTGTTAGTGTGACATCCTTACCTCACAGTGTTAGTGTGACATCCTTACCTCACAGTGTTAGTGTGACATCCTTACCTCACAGTGTTAGTGTGACATCCTTACCTCACAGTGTTAAGTGTGACATTCTTACCTCACAGTGTTAGTGTGACATCCTTACCTCACAGTGTTAAGTGTGACATCCTTACCTCACAGTGTTAAGTGTGACATCCTTACCTCACAGTGTTAAGTGTGACATCCTTACCTCACAGTGTTAAGTGTGACATCCTAACCTCACAGTGTTAGTGTGACATCCTTACCTCACAGTGTTAAGTGTGACATTCTTACCTCACAGTGTTAGTGTGACATCCTTACCTCACAGTGTTAAGTGTGACATCCTTACCTCACAGTGTTAGTGTGACATCCTTACCTCACAGTGTTAGTGTGACATCCTTACCTCACAGTGTTAGTGTGACATCCTTACCTCACAGTGTTAAGTGTGACATTCTTACCTCACAGTGTTAGTGTGACATCCTTACCTCACAGTGTTAAGTGTGACATCCTTACCTCACAGTGTTAAGTGTGACATCCTTACCTCACAGTGTTAAGTGTGACATCCTTACCTCACAGTGTTAGTGTGACATCCTTACCTCACAGTGTTAGTGTGACATTCTTACCTCACAGTGTTAGTGTGACATCCTTACCTCACAGTGTAAGTGTGACATCCTTACCTCACAGTGTTAAGTGTGACATCCTTACCTCACAGTGTTAAGTGTGACATCCTTACCTCACAGTGTTAGTGTGACATCCTTACCTCACAGTGTTAATGTGACATCCTTACCTCACAGTGTTAGTGTGACATCCTTACCTCACAGTTCTTCACATGGATGAAACGAGATGTGACTTCCAAGAGTTCATCAACATATTTCTTATGATGGAGACTGGACCACATTTTTTCTTGTTGAAGTTCTTTTTCTGGGACAAGATTTATAAATTCACACCAGGTGGCCTCCTTCTTTAAAGTATTAGCTGCACTTTGTGGTTCAGAGTTATCCAGACTGGTCTAGATCCAATTTAAAATGGTAAAAAAAAATTTTGAGTGATCCATGCATCAAAAAGACGTATTAATTATTTAACAATCATTACATCTATGCTAATTTAATTTAATTATCTCCTCTTTACAGGTCTGCCTCCTTACTGCATTATACAAGTACATAAAGAAAAATTCCAAGATAGGAATATATACATAATCTATGTATGCTAAATAATTGTATAAAAACTCACAATAGGTGAATCATAATAACTAATAGAGCGACAACTAGTATAAAATCAAGATTTGTATACTGTGGTTTTATTTTCAACAAAAGAAATTATACATAAGTTAATATATAAATCAAACATAATTAAGCAAGTATATAATAAACTCTGAATTGATTGAATATATAATCAATCTTGTGCCAGTTTTTACCTCAATCATGTCATATATTTTAAAAGTATTTAGCTGCTCCTGCTGAAGGAAAACTTGCTTAAATCTGCGATTGACAGTCCCAAACAGCTCCATCTCATCAGCACTGTTGTGGACATTGTTGAGATCCTGAACATTACAGAAAGATAAATGAAATTAGAATTACAGATGACAAATCTATGATAACTCTGCAGGTGACAGATAATTTATAGACAGATAATAAACAATGCACATACAAATTTGAAGGTGTAAGTTAAAAAACAAAGTAAATATTAGCTTCAATCATACTTTGTTTCAGTTACTTTATAGAAATAATATGACACGACACTTACAACAGGAATGCCATAGACATTCATTAAAAACAGCAGCTGCTGTCTGAAGGAATCAAGTTCCATGGAGTGAATGGGCAGTCCAAGACTTTCATCTGATACAAGGGCACCACCTGTAACATAAAGAGAATAAAATATCACATGTTTACTCTGCATGTCAGACTAGTGTTACTGTCAATGTTCTCTCTAATGTCCTGAAGACTATGTGGTGGAAAAAGATATTGGCTGTGCAGCTTTGGAAGGAAACTTTAAAATATGTAGGCACGACTTAAAGGCATACTAAATGAAAGGGTTGTGTGTACTGTTGTAATGTGTGTGCGAGCTCTCAGCGAGTTATGAGAATAAACCTATGCACATCTTATAAGAAACACTGGTTTACTGTATCACTAAGTAAAACACAGAAAAATAAAAGTTCTAAGGAAGATAAAAATTGATAAGGACCAATGGGACTATTTTTTAAAGGCTTTTGAGGAACACCGCTATGGAGTATGGAGGTTCTGCAAAGACATTATCTAAAAATAAATTGAAAAATTCTGAAATGTTCTTGCATGAAGGAACAGATTGTTGAATGGTGTTAATCACACAACTGGGTGTCCCAGGTTTGATCTCGGATGAGAACCAGTTGATTTTTTTCAGGTCATGGTGAAAGTTTCCTTTAGGTCTCTCATGGTACCTACAAGGCTATTAAACTCTTGGTTATGGGGATGATAAAAGAAAGGCATCATCAAACCCATTCTATTACAATTTAATGGATCTTAACAATAAACATTTCATTTCTTACAGAGACTTCACACACATTATCCAGCATATAAAGAACTCTGAAACATTAACAGAAGGCTATTTGAAGTACTTTTGTAATTTACCAGTTACTGCATTGGCAAAAGGAAAAGCTGATGCAGGCAATGGACTTGAACTAAGAAGGAGGTTGCTGTTGTTGGTGGCACCTAAAGAAGGATCAAATGAAACAGCACTGTTTCCTGATATGACCGACATTGGCCTTGAACTGCTGGAGAAGATGTTTGTTAGCATGTCATCCTGGTACCTTGAAGCCATTTTAGACCCAAGGCTGGCCTCTTCCTAAAAATAATTTAAAATATTAAAACAGAATGCTTCAAAATTTCAATTTGATGCTTTGAAATGTTATATTTGAAATTAAAAATTAAGGTCTGTAACAATCCACTTACAAAGTCTGAAACCTCTGAGTCTGGAGGGACAATCTCTAGCTTGTGACTAATGGGCAGCCATTGAAGAACCTGGAATAATGAATGGAATACATGTAATGATAAAAAAAAACAATTTAAAAAAGATCTAGAAGATTTCAAGAATTTTGTACAACTTTTTTTTAATTTACATAATTAATCTACATTAGCAATCTATTGATTTTAAAAATAAAATGTTAGTCACTATATTTTACAAAAAAAATTATTTGTAGAAAAAAAAATTTTTTTTTTAAATATTAGGTTATATTTCATAAAAAAAAAAGTTCAGTCAAGTGATTTACCTTGAGATACTGATTGAATCTCTTCATCGAATGCAGATGACATACCAGCCACCGAAGATAAATAATGAGATCTTCCATATTGACTGATGTGACACCTGATTCTGGATGGTCTAGCATCATAGATTCCCGAGCATAGGAGAGTCTCTGAGCTCTCTGCACACAGTCTTTGTATTCATTCAGCAAATGACTATTTGGAATAGATGACATAATTAATATGTCAAAGATGGCATGTTTACAACAACAAAAATATATCCATTCATGCACTTAGCAATACACATATATATGGTATAAATATCAGTTATAGAGATTATTAGACATCACTAGCATGATTCAATAAAATAAAATAAGTGATTAAAAACTTCACATTGTAAACTGAAAAAAAAATGATATTTACTTTAGACGCAGACTGTACATAGGGTACAGACTCTCAATCGTGCTGGTATGTTCACAAAATCTTTTCCATCTAAGCATCAAAAGATGTCTGAGGTGAATCAAGTGCTGAGTGCGCTCAGTGAAGTACTGACAAGTTATGAAATGAGATTAGTGTAGAAATTTGTCTTTGTTCCAGCTATAATTAAGACTTTTTTGTATTTGAACAACAGTATGATATCTTACCTGATGTGCCAATAAAGGAAGACTGTTTACTGTGTATTCCTTAGACAAGGTCAAGTCTAGCTCTATTCTCATTTCCTCTGCTTGTAATCGAACTGGTTGAGCTTCACTAACCTATTAATCAAAATTTTAAATTATCAAGTTAAAACATTAATTACCCAATTAATTTTTGTTCCAAGCTGATTTCATGTAATTTTTTTTATTGTATTTACATTACAATGGTTAATTTCAAACAAAGTTTAATTTCTTTAGAAGTGTAACATTTAACTATGAACAAGACAAAAAAATGATGTTAAGAAAAAGAAAAAAAAAATTATTGTCAAATCAATGTACTAAAAATGAATGTTTTTGTTTTCACATTTTTTTTACCTCTAAAACTCTATGAATTATACTTTTTCTTTCTCGTTTGAAATGTTCTTTGCCTTCAGGTATAGGAACAGAGCTTTAAATAATAAAATCATTATTTTTATTTATTATAAAAGAGAGAAGAGATAAATTCAGTGGAACATCTATCAAGGCCAACATTTTAGATTAAGAAATAAAATCATGCATGTAAATATCAAGTAAACTTAGATATAAACACTCAATTCACACAGCATCTAGATAAATCTAATAATAAAATGTGTTTCCTACACATTTCTAGTTTGAATGTTTGGTATTTGAAGTTTATTATGTCCTTTTTTTAGTAGAAAGCTACACAGTGGAAGTGACAATAGAAAAAAATGTAAATATGTGATTTATAATCAAGCTTTGCTTCAATAATTTTTTTCTAAAAAAAAAGGTGATTTTTTTTTATCTTTATAGGCATATTCTGAATAATTCAAATATGAATTTAAAAAATTATCTTTTTATGAAGAATAAAAATATATGATTAATATATGGAAACAAAATATGCCCAAATATTTTAGCAGACTAGGAAAATTTTATCCCAGGCCAGGAAAAAATATTTAATATTCCTTTATCTTTATCAGTACAAATAGCAATTGCCAGCAAACAATTTAATTTTATTTTAAATTATGACTCTGTTGCCATATATAAGAAATCCTGAATTCACGTTTATAAAGAAATATTGATGATTGAATCTGGTTTTATTCTGTTAAAAAGGAGATGGGAGACAATTACAGAATGGTTCATCGCAAAGTCCCTTTTAAGATAGAAAAAACAATTTAACTACATACTTTTGAAGTATTGATTCCATTTAATACCTTAATATTGTGAGTAATTAGCTTCAAACAAATAATAAAATATATTAAAACGATATATTGAAAAAAAAAGTTAAAACTTCTCTTGACTAGGACTTAATCTAAGACAGAGAACTGAAATTATCTAAATTGATTGCATTGTTGAGATATAGATTAATATTCTAACCTTGTTGTTTTTGGGGGTAAATCAACTTCTTCTAGCTCTGTGCGAAGTTCTAATAGATCTTGACCAAGTTCTTTTTCCAGATCTTTGACTTTTTCACTGACTCCCACTTGGTAAACATCAGTGAGCTTAAACATTTCGACTGACATTTTTGTTTGATTTTAAAATGATTGTCTTTATAACTGAGCTTGCATGCCTTAAATTATGATGTAGTATGCATTAAAATAAAATTAAGAGGAGAAGCCAAACCAAAAGTTGAAAAAAAGATAGCTGTGAATTTCTTATGTCAACTTTCCTATCTAATGGTTCAATGTTGACGGTTGGCACTGGACTTGACTATTAATCATTTAATATATATTTAATGCAAAGTTAATTATTATAAGTCACTAGCAAACAAAACGAAATTATCCATTTTTTTTATAAAATTAACTTTGTATTAAGCCACCGTATAAATAAAGATTTAAAAGCATTACGAGTTCACATAATGAATACAATATTAATTTCTTTCCTCAGTCCTTTCTACTTATTTTTTCGTGAGTACTTTGAATAGTCTCCCCTTGTCGCGAAGCAACTATAAATAAACATATCTTCTTTATAAAAGATTTCCTTACAAACATATCTGTGCGTCCATTGATATATGTATATATCTATGTATGCATCTATGTAAGAAGCAGCTACTTCCACAGATTAGATGAAATCTGCGATATAAACTTACTAATTACTATGGACTGGCTAATTATTATATTTATTGCGTCTGACCTTTTCTGCCTATTGTCCACTTAAATAAAAATGGCTCAATAGTTAGATTAAAAGTGATGTTGTGCTGACAATAATTATTAACATCTTGATTATCTTCATCGTTTGTTTTTCTAATTTGAAAACTAGCTGAACTCTCTTAGTCCTAAATTATTGTTGTTAAGAAAAAAGTTTCCAAGTTTTTTCATAGAAGTGGAAATAACTTTTTATTGAAATTAAAATTAGTTTATCCCAGTGACCCCATTAAATTTGTTAAATAGTTCTGTCAAGTAAACCAAAGGTGTATTTTTTTTTAGATCACTCTTGTAAAGCGTAAAGTAGGTACTTCAGTGAAAAAAGTGAAATTCAAAATTCATTAAAATGACTGATTCCGTATTAAAGAGCTCACTAAACCATTTCCAAAACAGCAAAGATTATCTCTCTGGCTCAAATAGAAGCGAAGTTATGACATTTTTAGTGTTGGAAAAAGCATGGGGGAAAATGGTCAAAATTAGTGACCAAAATTTTCAATTTTTGCACTAAAAAGCTAATAACTTTTGAACTGTTTGAGATATTGATTTGAAATTTGAGTATGTTATAGATTAATATGTTTTCTATTTATTAAATAAATACAAGACTCTTTCTTTTAAAAATAAAGTGGGCGTTGGACTTATGGTTTATTGGGGGTGCTTCTAAATTTTACTTTTTTACCAACTAAAAAAATGATAACTGTATAATAAAGTAAAATTCTTATGTATTTTTATGAATTTATGTTATATCTTGATATTTATTATTATTTTAGAGACAAAAAGCTATATCTAATAAAGAAATCTTTACTAAAATAAGATATCTTTGAAGTGGACTCGGCTCTTACAAATTGCTATTTTCAATTTTTCCTCTAAAATGCTTAGTATAATTATATTATTTTCTGCATCTTTTTGAAACAAAGAATTATATATTGTTTAATTATATATATGATTAATTTTAGCTTTTAAAAAATCATGCATTGAAAAAAATTAGCTGAATAGAATGTGTGTGTGGAGGAGTAGTTGTTGGTGGCCCTTTCGATAAAGCAACTTCCAGCAAATATAATTTAATTTTATGAATATTTAATGCTTAAGTGTTTTATTTATTATTATTTATATTTTTCATTTATTTTTTACCTTTTATTTTATTTTTATTTATATTTAAATAACTTTTATCAGATATTCTAGGTCTATTTACAAACTTATTTCAACAAACACAAAAAAATTATTGAATATAAAAATGATGGTTTTCAGCTGAGTTTTTATTATAATTAAAACACATTTAATTTAACAATATGAAAATCTAAAAGTAAGCTTCAACAAAAATAGGGAAATATTAATGCGCCTTTTACCCACATGGTTGCCTCATCAGTGAGCAATATAGAATTAGCTGACCCCACCACACAACTCACCCATCCTGCTCTCTGAGACTATCACCTGTTTTTAATAGAACAGCCTCCTAAGAAATAAATCTGATAAAGCCCATGAGGCAATCAGAATACAATTCTTACAAAGTAATAAAGGTCATCAAACTTCTCTTTATAGGTAACAATAACTTCTTTTTTTGTATATCCAGTTATTATACCTTCAAAAGTTACATCGTGCCCATCAATTTCCCAAATATGCCAAATCTGTTTTCCAATTATAGCAGGATTTTTAGCTATAACACACAGACACAACTCTTTTATTTCAGTAGTTAGTGTTACAAACAGATCTTGGCTTTCTTTAGTTTTCATGCATGCTCTGATATTCTTCTCAACAACCCTTCTTTTAACTTTCTCTCTTTTCTGACTGACTTTAATTCTGTACTGTCTGGATGTTTTGTTTACCTCCTCATTCCTTAGTTTACATTTTTTTCTATAAATCCTACCTTGGACTACTGCATAAGATATAATATTTTCTTGTTTTTCTGGACCCTGCTTAGCAAGTCATTCCATTGTGTTGTTACATGTGGCATTATATAAAAAATAGACTAAGTTATACAAACTCTTGAACATAACATGGTAATCTTTTCTTTCAAGGACATTTTAACGATTGGTGAGTTACTTTGACAAGGTTCTTTTTTCCTTGTTAATAACATATCTAACATATCCATCTGTAAATGAGGTACCTAAAGATAAAGTAGAAGACTTATTAAAAGTAGGCTTAACCCCTTAAAAAACAAATGTACATGCTTTAAATTAGCTTGTAAAACTACAAATTCTAAAAATAAAAAAAATTAAAATACAACTTACCAGGAGGGGGCAGGGGGGGCTCATAATTTACGTTATAAAGTTACAAAAAGACTGTCAAACTGTCTTTTTTCACTATGTGAGCCCCCCCCCCCCCCCCAGCACTTTTTGCTGGTTGTGCCACTGATCATCAGAATCCAAAGACATAATAAAATGATTATAATCAGCAAGTATGTAGGTCTTAGTCTGGTCCGAGGAGCACATTTCCTGAGATAAATTATTCTCAGCTGAAAAGATAAATTAAGAAAAACAAGCAGAATCTTTTTTCTTAGATAAAAGAAAATAAAGTGACAGAAGAAGAGATGTAACTATCATAAACAAATGGGGCCGGTTATTATCCAAAATATACAAATAATTTAAATTTTTATAAAATGACTAAAATATAGTAAGAATTAATTAAAGTAATAAGTCACAGTGCTTTAAAAATAAATTTCAAGTAATAAAACTTACGCACTGCATGGATGCAATAGATTATTGTCTTAAAAACAACCATAACAATAGACACTACTTACCGTCATTTATATGCAAATCAGCTTCCTGTCCGGACAAATCGCTACCGGTCCGGACAAATCGGTAAAAAAAATATGCTGAAAACTCAGATATGGTCACATTTCTGCGGCAAAAAATTAACATCGTGTGACACGCTAAAAATGCTTCAAATTTGGCATACTTATGCTAAAATGGATAAAGAATTTTAGCGAAGATATGAGAATTAAAAAAGACAAATGCCTGAGACATTTTTTTTTTATAATGAAAGTGACCTATTTTTTTTTTAAAGTCCAACTTTTTTACTACACAACATAGGATGTTAAAAAATGTATCAATTCACCCAAAAATCATTTTTCTAACCCATTTTTAATTAATTTTATACAAATTCTCTGTAAAATAGACAACTTTAATTAAAAACGAACACCGCCATATAGTTTTTCCAAAAAACGAAAACTGAAAATGAAGGTCATTTTATGCTCGGCACAACATAGCAGCTGAAGTACCTACGTAAAGTCTTCGTTTTCTCGAAAATGCGTCACCAATCGTAGAGACAATAAACTCGAGTCAAACACTCACTCACCGACTGACTTCAATATGAGGTAGTAAATACTTGAGCCATTTCACCAGTTCTTCGATATAATCTACTAGTGCTCAAAGAGACTGGTCTGCTCCATCGCCGGGCTGTGTGGAAGTGGGACTTAGTTTGATTTTATGACATGTATGAATGAACAGAAGTTTGTTCGTAAACATTTTGTTTTAACATATCGCCTCCAAATTGAACCACAGCATTCAACTGCCCCCCCCTCTCCCAATGAAAAGTTTAATTCAGAACCGTTCCTAGATTTTTGGAGGCCCAATGCAGAGATTCTAAGAAATATTTGATTTATATATCTCACTCTTTCTCTCTCTCTCTCTCTTCTCTCTCTCTCTCTCTCTCTCTTTTTCACTCTCTCTCTCTCACACACACACACACAACCACTCTCTCTCTCTCTTTCATGTATGAATTTTCATTTTGTGGTTCTTCTTGCCTGGACCTGGATATTTATTTATGTTTGTGTACAGCCAATATTCCTCAAAGATTAGAATTAATAATGCCAATGTTATTTCATTGATGTACTTTTCTTATGTAAACCAGAAATCCATCTGTCATAAAAAATAAAAAAAAAGCAAAGGTACCAAAAACAATTCATTTTTGTATCATTGTTTCTTTTAATTAATTTTTTCTCAGTTCACATGGGTACAAACATTAATTAGCAGACTATAAATCACTGTAAAAAAAACAGTACATGATATGAAACAATTAGCTTGATTTTCTCAAATAAACCAAATAAAACATTTATTCTTTGTGTGAACTAAATTAAACCCATACATGAAAAAAACACCGAGGCATTCAAACCTAAACAATTACAGAAAACCAAAACATTTCACAGACTAGAAGCTACTATCATAAAATATCTTACAGACTTGAAGCTATCATCATAAATTATCTCACAAACTGGAAGCTACAATAAAATAATAAAAAAAATATTTAAAAGTAAAGAATGTTATTTAAGTTAAAATATGGTCACTTTGTTCACAGCTATAAAATCAAATGCAGATGATGTTCAATTTCACATTTTTTTTTATTATCAGTGGCCTTAACATAATCATATTTGAAATGCACGAATTGTCGGAATTCTATTTTTAAACAATTAATTAACCGATGGGGAGTGTCCAACGAGTTTGGAGGATTCATTTAATTATGCACATTCTGCACAGGCCTCATTTAATATGTTTACATATAGGGCCTCATTTAATATGTTTACACCTTTATGTATACACCCAGAGTCGTTCTTATGGATAGGCTGGGGGGAGGGGGGGCATATAGGAACTTTTTTCTGTTACCTAAAAATACTAACATACTAAAATCACTTGGAGCGATGGAGTCAGGGAGACCAATGTTGTCAAAGATTGTTACAGGCCCACGATTTGCATGGGATTAATTTGACGGCGTCTTTTGAGTGACCATTCCCCTCCCCGCCCCCCCCCCATATATACACTTTGCATATGGCCCACAAAAACATATAATCGGATCTGTGTAAATGTAGCATTCATTGACAGTGATATATTGCAATACTGTTATCTTTAATGACGATGCTCAAAACAAAATACTTAGAAATTAATATTTTTACAATTTTAATAAATATTAGTTTTACGAGTTTATTTGATGTATGATATTATCATGAGCCAACTTAATATTTCTTACATTGACATAGGATAAAAGCAATAACTTATCAATAGCTATGTTTTGCTTGCTTTCATTCTATGATTGGACACTACTTAACTATCCATTCTTCATATAAAGATTATCTTAAAGCTCGGTTTTATGTTTTACAGAATCGTTTACTTAACCCTTTTAAAATGAGGTGCAGGGCCGGACTAGGCAGCCCCGTAGCGTGAAAATTCTACAGCAGGGGCCAGACATTCTACAGCAGGGGCCAGGCAATAGCAGGGGGGGAGGGCTAGGTAATACATTTTACTAAGTAGAGCGAATAAGCAGAGGGGGGGGCAGACAAAACGCATGCCCTCCCCTCCGTACGCTACGGGCCTGAGCCTAACTCACATCCTTTGTGGGTCTATAAGTATATAGCTTGCTGAATTTACCAGTAAAAATATTGTAGTAGTAATAATTTAACATACATTAGTGTTATCCTCAAGGGCGACAATTAGTGATGACATCATCCTCACTTTCCCATCATTAAAAAAATAACATCACGCTTCAGTTGTTGTTTTTTTTTAACTGATGTTTTGAAAATTCCTTCATTAAAAGTGATTAACGCTAATGAAAATTAACTTTAGTAGCATAAATGAATCATGTACACAATAAGGTAACATTATATCAATTAAAAAAGTAAGTTGCGATGAAGGACAATCTTACAATTTTATTTTTCACTCAAAAAAAAAAAACAACTACATTCTAAAGCAAAATGCTCTTTTTTTTAAAATCAAATCATGCAATGTGTTTAATTTAAAACAATCATTTTCTGGTAAATTTAATTATGAAATTAAATAAGATGGTGTCACCCCATGGATTCACCCCCCCCCTCTCCCAACAGAACTCCAGCCACAACGGTGTTGATTTTAAAATAAATTCTAGTTGTAGCAGCAGCATAGCTGTCAGTATTGGCATGATGAAGTGAAAATGAGTTACTGTGGGTTTCAATGGGCTACTATAGGTTACTGTGGGTTACTGTGGGTTACTTTTATTCTGAGCTTTCGAGCATCATCGACCGGACGCTCAGAACATCTCTCGAAATGTCCAAGCTGAAGTAACTAGATGAACCGGTGGTTCTCACACAAGGCATCGCCAAACGATTACAAGGGCTTGGCGAAGCGCTGTTTTGAGATTGTTTTACAATTCACAGTTGCAGAGGCGTCCTAAGCATAACGGTTAAATACACTTGGGGGGGAGGGGGAGCTGGGGCGAGTCACAGAAAGCACATCGATATTTTTTTTTAAATGAGTTTCGAAAATTCCGCCATTTATGTTATTTTTTCCTTTTAGATTATGAAGCATAATAACAACAAATATGGCGGCTTTTGGAAATGTCAATTTTAAATTGACGATGTGCCTTTTGTATATTTTTTTTTTTCTGTGGGGAGGATGTCAGATGCGGGGACCCAAGAAATGTAACTGTAGGCTAAATATCGTATTAAAACGCTTCTTTCACGGGGCTACCAACAGGCTTGGGGCCCTAATACGGTTGCCTCAGTCGCTAAGCCTTTAAATGCGACTACTTCACAGTTGTTACTATTTTTCCTCCTCCCGCAAGCCATCTTTAAAAAAGAAATGTATAGAGACCCCCACACAAGATATCATTAACAGTTCAGTTTGAGAACCGGTGATTTGTTGTTTTTTTTTTTTGTGTTCCAAATGCAGGGCTAGAAGAAGTCTTGAGTGGGTGGGAGGTTTGTCTCTACAGTGAACGGATTACGTTCTGACAAAGCCGTGTTATAGATTCCATTAAACATCCACTCAGTGTAACAAAATAAAAAAAAAATTACAGAACACGTACAAGTGTGATAACAATACGGAAAGGAAAAACGCCCAGAGCACAAGTGAATCAATGTTTCTTGTCGTCCTTTTTTTCTTTGTTTACTTGTGCACCTTTCTCTTTCATCTCCTTTTTCACACGCTCTTTCTCCTCTTTTTCAATCTCTGAAGGCAATTTGTGTCTGCAGACGAGTACGGGGATAGGGGAGTGATGGACGATGTAGTCGCTGACGCTGCCCATGATGGTTCGACGTACTTTGCTCTGGCCTCGGGTACCTAGGTCAAAAGATACGAGAGATGATGATGATGAGAGAGAGAGAGAGAGAGAGAGAGAGAGAGAGAGAGAGAGAGAGAGCTACAATCCGATTTGGGGGAGTTGCCATGGTTACGGTGACGTTGAATGACAGCTGCTGTCACTAGCCTATGTCCGAAACAAACAGAAGCTTACTACTTGATAATAGGGCTTAAAAGCTCCCCACCCCCGCTCACTTACACAACACAACACAACATTCACAACTTGCTAAGGAATACGTTTTGAGTTTTAAAAAAAATAATATCTGTGAAGTCCCTGTAATGATGGTATATTAATCTTTAAGATTTTATAAACCATTATGGAAGAGATCTTTCATCCCCATCATGGCCAATAGATAGTGCAATGACCATTGTTGGTCCACAGGAGACATGAAGGAAACTTTAACTATGACGTGAAAAATTCCCTTGGCTATCACCGAAGACAGAACCCTCAGCGCCTTATCTAACGCTCATTCGCCTCCTCATTGAAATAACATATCATTACTTGGATTATAATAAAAAAAATACAATTTTTCATTGATCATTAAAGAAGGCAAAATTCATTTTTTTCCGTTGTTTTTTTTTTAATGCCTACTTATCATCTTGTTGTGACGTTAATATATTTTCTATATGACACAATATCATATATGCATATACTGAAATACAACAATAACCTTCCGACCCCATACACACAAACACTCAGCGTATTTGGGGGCATTCGGCAGAGACTTCCAGAGATGGGGGGGGGGGTGGAAGATATGCAAATTTGCACCTGGGCAACCCATATTTTGAGAACCACTGGTCCTCAGGGGCGCAACCAGTATGTTGAGGTTGGTAGGGTCCAAAATATTAGGTAAGATGAAAATTGGTATGTCTGCCCCCAAATTTTGGTAGGGTCGAAAACCAGTGGCTTGATTTTTGGTAGGGTCCGAACCCGCACGACCCGTCCATCGGTTGAGCCCATGCTGGTCCTATTCGACTGATAGCTTCATACATTTCAAGTGTCAAATGATGCTGTCTTTATTGTTTTCTTACATAACCTAGCAGTGACTATGAATGTTGCTTTCAAAAGTCACACGACTTACTGTGAACATGATGAAATAGTTACAACATTAACTTACCAGTGACAATGAATGTTGCTTTCAAAAGTCACACGACTTACTGTGAACATGAAATAGTTACATCAACTTACCAGTGACAATGAATGTTGCCTTTTTATTGATGGCACAGTCGACAATCTGGTACCCTGGTTTGTCACCGTTCAGTCTGATGAACTCCCCTAGGATCTGTTCAAATGAGAGCAAACAACGAAAATCTCTTGAGATGGTGAAACATGCAAAGTCTGGAATGTCACACACTCACCCATAATGTAATTGGATGGGGGAGCGCACTGGCTGATTGAAAGTAATACTCAAATGAGACAATCAGTGAGTCTACACATGGCTTGTTCTTCCACACCCATTGTAACTTGACTTAACATGAATTTTACAACCGCTGTTTCAAGACCTTACAGGACATGACCGTATTCTTCAACAGAGGCGGTTCGCTAAACTTTTTAATCTCACGGAACACTTTTTGAAATCGATTTCTATAAGGAAACCCGTTATGTTTTTTTTTATGTTTTACATGTCAGAAGGTTAGAGAGTAGTGCATGGACGATAAATCGGATTCCAAATAGGCAATCTAAAATATCGGATCTGAGGGCGTGGAATATATCGTTATAAACAAAGCGTTTAAACAAAAAGTTTTCAGACGTATTTTGAGAACACTTGTTTGTTTGTTTGTTTGTTTGTTTGTTTTTTGAAGAACAAAATGAAATTATAATCTTTACAAAATTAAGTAGCATAATTTATTTATACTAGATACATTTTCCTGCTGAAAGTTAATTTTTTTATAACCGAACTTCGACAGCTTCGTTGCTGTCTATTTATGAGTGATTTAATTAAGATAATCTTTTTCTGTGCTATTTTAATTGTTTTATAAATATCCTTACCCATATCTCACTCCATTTTGATACGTAATATTTGACTTCGATCGAATCAAGGGGTGACTTTAACATTACTGTTTAACGACGGGATCTAGAACCGTGATTGCAATCCATACATTGAATCGGAAAGCTTCTATCTCAGGGCCCTTATTGACGCCGGGCCTCCTGACACGGTCGCCCTAGTCACCACCTGCAAAGGCCGCTATTGGATAATCCCCTTCTCCCCCCCCCCCTCTACCCAACCCCCTAACTACATACAAGAAATCGGCCAGAAATCTGATAAACTCTTTGCATCTTCTGAAAACAGGCATATAGGTTAAGGACACAGTAGTCTACATTCGACATGAGATACGTTTTGACATTTAGTTTGCTAAAGTAGGCCCTCTTCTGTTACAAGCCTTAGATCCGACACTGACAATAAAACCTGATTCATGTAAACAGCACGACACAGTAGTCTACATTCGACATGAAATACGTTTTGACATTTAGTTTGCTAAAGTAGGCCCTCTTCTGTTACAAGCCTTAGATCCGACACTGACAATAAAACCTGATTCATGTAAACAGCACGACACAGTAGTCTACATTCGACATGAGATACGTTTTGACATTTAGTTTGCTAAAGTAGGCCCTCTTCGGTTACAAGCCTTAGATCCGACACTGACAATAAAACCTGATTCATGTAAACAGCACGACACAGTAGTCTACATTCGACATGAGATACGTTTTGACATTTAGTTTGCTCAAATATGCCCTCTTCGGTTACAAGCCTTAGATCCGACAATGACAATAAAACCTGATTCATGTAAACAGCACGACATGTTGTTTGTTGCCTTACTCCATGTGACTTCATCTTTTCTAGAAATTTATCCTGGATACTTTTCACCTTGACCTCACATTCTTTGATCAACTCCTGGACGCGGCCAGGGCCTGTGCAGATTAGATATTTATACTTAATAAATATATTTATACATAATAAATATGTGTAAACATATTAAATATATTAATACATATTTCACATGCGGACCTCTAATCTCATGAGGTATAATGTATCCTTCACAGATTAGATATTATACAGATTGTGCAAGCCTCGTTTTCGATACGTTTTCATCGCCGCCATTGATGATATTTACTCTCATCAGTCCTCTCATTGAATAGAAATGTTTAATATGTATATATAAAGCTCCTAAAACCCATAACTCATGAATTAAATAATATATTATAGCTTTTTTATATTTATAAAGCAAATTGAAAGCTTTTTGATTCATATTTCATGTCTTGAAAAAAACAACAAAGAGGTGTAAATAGGTCCGTTTGTTTTTATGAATGTAATGTGTCAGTGGAAACAAAAGCGAATAACAACAATGGCGCGAGAGTTTTTAACACAAAATCGAGGACTATCTATATAGCGACGCGCTATCTGTATAATATATAATCTGTGGTATCAATTGTATAGCTAAAATAGAGAACAGTCTTCGGCGAGAGTTTTGAATGAAGTTGATAATGTATATACTATATGTGTGGGTTCTTCAGATAAGACCTTTTAAAAATAAATATTTGAAACAGTATAACATTTATGAGTATACCATAATACTTTGAAATGAAATATTTTAGATACGGTATATCATAATTCATTAGGCAGTGTGGTAGAGCGCTCGACTGCTAACCAAAATTTCTTGAGTTCGAGCCCATGTGAATGCAGGGTACCCGAACATTTGTAAGGGAAAGTAAGGGCGGCTGGCCATTGTCGTTTAGACCAGTGGTCCCCAACCTTTTTCTCTCCACGGACCGGTCAGCGTTTAATAACTTCACCGCGGCGTTGGTTATTTCTCGTCCATGGAAAGTCGCACAGTCACGAGAGAAATAAATAAAAAGGAAATAATTTAATGTTTCTCGGGCGGCCCGGTACTATTCGTTCCACGGACCGGAACCGGTCAAGAGATATACGTCTCATTCTGTAATTGGACTTCAGTGGAGATACACATGAGATGAGATAAACCTACTGCAGTCAGATGTAGTGGAGATACACATGAGATGAGATAAAGCTACTGCAGTCAGATGTAGTGGAGATACACATGAGATGAGATAAAGCTACTGCAGTCAGATGCAGTGGAGATACATATGAGATGAGATAAACCTACTGCAGTCAGACTTCAGTGGAGATACACAAGAGATGAGATAAACCTACTGCAGTCAGACTTCAGTGGAGATACACAAGAGATGAGATAAACCTACTCCAGTCAGACTTCAGTGGAGATACACATGAGATGAGATAAACCTACTGCAGTCAGGCCCATTGAGGAGCCTCGTTGGCTAAGAAAACTTTGATTGATCATCGAACCACGAACTTTATAAATAAAGATTCCCCCTTCCCGTCTCTCTCTCTCTCTCTCTCTCTCTCTCTCTATCTCTCTCTCATTTTTTCTTTGCTTACTTGAGTCAACAAACTTCCTCCAAGATAAAATCATTAAGTAAACTTCTTCTCACAAAAGGTTTAGAGAGGTATAGGACATAAATGCTGGCAATAACTGAATCAAGTAATACACATACCATCATGGTGTATAGATGATGGCAATAACTGAATCTAATCACTGATTGTAGTTTTTAATATATCTCTGATTGAAGTCTTTATATACCACTGATCTAGTTTATTTATTGTATTTTATTTTTAAGTATCACTCATTCAAATTTTAATATATCATTGATTTTTTGTTATTTCTCAATTCATTCAATTGAAGAATTTTTTTTTTTTTTAATCCTGGAATGGCTGCTGAGTCCTTAACACACGCTTGGTACTATTGGTACTATTACTGGTACTATTGTTTTATAGTCCAGTCCGGGCCAACAAGAGACTGACATGATCAGACACGTTAAAGTACTTTCAATGACCAGTCCACGTTTAAGAGATTGATGGGGCAGACCAGGACCATAAATGGGTTGTAGAGTTCACCATGTACCTATTGAAATATCTTTTTTTCTTCTTATAAATGCATATTTATTTTTGTGAGATATGTATAAGATAATGTCATACACTTGTTGTTAAATTGAAATGAAATCTACTTCATATGACAATACATACATCAGCTGTTTTTTTTTTCTGTTTCTTTGAGTACATTTATTTAACAACACGTCTTCTTGGTAACATAATGTAAAAAAACAAACAAATAACAACAAACATCGCAAAGATCGGACAAAGTTAAATGATTAGAGACCCACACACAGAATAAGATCCTCTATATTGAAACCATGAGAATACGGCCCTGATAACTTTAACCGTTCAGAGCCCACCAGTCAGTAGAGGTATTCACCAACTAAAAAAAGACAGTAAGTAACAAGCAGAAGGCGGAAGGAAATCAATACATATTCATAAGGGCGTTATGTCGTCTGGAGGGTCAAAAGTTCACTTTGTATTTCCGGGAGAACTAGAATCTGCCAAGATTTAGGGGGGTTTGTTTGCTGTAGCCATTGGTCAGTCGCCATTCAACATCCTTGATCTTATTATCACTAATGAGTGTTGTATGTCTTAAAAACTAGTGACAATGTCTTAGAGTGATATGAAAGAAATAAGAGTGTTTCAATTTTGTTTTGTAGATTAGTGTAGTGTGTGTATATATATATATATATATATATATATATATATGTGTGTGTGTGTGTGTGTGTGTGTGCGAATATTTGTATGTCTGTGTGTGTGTATGTGTCATTGTATGTGTGTAAAATTCAAAAAGTTCAGTAAGTCATAGCACACCACTTATAGTACAGCATAATATCGTGGCTTTACTTATCATGGCGTAATCTAGTCTCGTGTAGTCTAGTCTAGTCCAGTGTAGTCTAATGTAGTCTAGTCTATTGTAGTGTAGTCTAGTGTAGTCTAGTGTAGTGTAGTATAAAGTAGTCTAGTGTAGTGTAGTCTAATGTAGTCTAGTTTAGTGTAGTATAGTCTAGTCCAGTGTAGTCTATTGTAGTGTAGTCTAGTGTAGTCTAGTGTAGTGTAGTATAAAGTAGTCTAGTGTAGTGTAGTCTAATGTAGTCTAGTTTAGTGTAGTATAGTCTAGTCCAGTGTAATCTAATGTAGGCTAGTCTATTGTAGTGTAGTCTAGTGTAGTCTAGTGTAGTGTAGTATAAAGTAGTCTAGTGTAGTGTAGTCTAATGTAGTCTATTGAATGTCTATTGAAGTGTAGTCTAGTCTATTGTAGTGTAGTCTAGTGAAAAGTCAAGTGTACTGTAGTATAGTCTAGTTTAGTCTAGTCTAGTGTAGTCTAGAAGAGACTAGTCCAGTAACGAACAGACTAGTCCAATAACGAACAGACAGGAGCAGTGATCTCAAAGATTTAAGCTGTGGGTCAGATTGTCAAAACATCACCATACAGAATTGTTATTCCCTAAGGTGACCTTCAGAAAATGAAATTGGGGGTAACAGCCTAGAAGAAAATTGGACTGCCTGTAATGGAATGTTGTACGTGCTCAGGGGATGACCAGTTTGGACACTTGAATTTGTTGTGGGTGTTTGGTGCGTCTAGAGGGCAGCAAGGCCAGTTGTTTGTTTGTTTGTTTATTTATGTTGTTGTTTTTTTTAGTGTAGCAAATAAACTCTTACCATTACAATATCATCACTATCTTTCCCGTGTAAATTAAAATACGTACAATACTAGCAATGTATCCGGCGTTGTCTGGGAACTCGGAGTTTCACGTGACACTTGTAACATTTCTAATATATCATTAGGTAAAGATATTGGTGATAATTTATGTGACATACCTGATCTGTACAAACAATCTAGATTTCATATGTCACTAATAACTTATTGGTGATGAATTGTTGTCTCAATATTTTTTTTTGTCATTATTGAAACCAAAATAATAATATTAATAAAGATAAAATTATGAAAATATATTTTTTCTGAAAGTGTGTCTTTTTCATTAGAATGCTCCCACAGACGTTATTTTAGTGTAGTATGTGGACAGTATTGATGTCACAGACTTAGTTCTAGTGTATTGTGTGGACAATAAAATTAATACAATCGTCAGTCCGAAGCACTACATTTACAAATTTTGTATAATTATAAAAGCCGACATTTTTCCAGATCATCTTATGACTTTACAAATCAACGAATGCAGTGCCAGTCTTAGAATGTTGTTCCCAATACTGAAAACTTTGAGTGCAAGGCACGCTGTAAGTTTATATTTCAATATCATGCGGATACTTCGCATGGAACAACTGAAAGTAATTGGTCAAATCGGCTTAATACAGGCACTCAAGAAACCAGGCACAAACTACTTACTCATCATGGTGACATTGGCGTAGGTTTCTGGACAGTGGACAAGTAACAACCTGTTCTCAGCCTTGTGGAAGTGGTTCACGTACCCTGGGGATAATTGGAATGTCAATGTCATCAAATTTAGAATGAGAAGATAAACAACTTACAACATAAATTTATTTATAACCATTAGTTTAAGCCATAAACATAACAGAAGGACTCAGTATGGGGGTTGAAATAAATAAACATGACTGTTTAAAGAACAGGTGATTTGATATTTTTTTAAAATTAAAATATAAAAGAGAAAGTAATTCATTGTTGTTTTTTTCAAAGTCTATGTTAAGATTCTGTATGGCTTATTCTCGTTTTGTTAGATTTTTTTCAACCATAAATTCGGCTTCACGATTTAGCAAACCATGTACCGAAAATGATACAAATGTTTAAAGGAATTACAGCTATGAAAACAATTAGTCACAATGACATGCATTAACGAAACAATTCGAAAAGCCTTAAGAAATTATCATAAATTTATTAAGGGAAAGAAATTATAAACAAAACAAAAAAAACTAATCTAATCACAGTTTTGACACATAAACTTGAGCAAAGGAAGGCAGACACAAATATCAACAAACGACAGTTTTGACAGCAATTGTTGATAAATGCTAGCCGCTCATTGGCTGACGTTACAGTTTCATCCAATCAATTCTCTCTCTTTATTTCTGTTTCTTCAGGGATATAAAGTTCAAACAAAAGTTTGATATTATATAATTCATAATTTATTTTTATAAAGTCTATAAACGACTTTATAAAAACTTCGATTTCTCTAAAGATTAGCAAGGTGTGGATTCAGAATTCTTCTGTAATATTGACACCACTTTTCATTAATGAGATTCACGTGTTTCATAAACATTATTTATTTCCTAATCACAAGTGTGATTGATTTGTATGGTTAAATTGATTATTTTTTTCTTCATAGTATGTAATGTATATCTCCGATACTATCAGCTGTTTCACTTTTATATAGGTTGGGCTGTCCATCGACCTGAATGACCGTGTTAGATAAAGTTTCAGTACTCGAGCCTTGTTTATACTTATTTGTTTGTTTAAGGTCACAAGACGGTAATCGAATCCGTTACATTGACACGCGTTAATGCAAACACTAATGGTGGCTGTGTGGCTTGTTACTGAACACGAATACGATTATCCGTATAGACAAAAGTGTAAGAGGAGTGAGTATTGGGAATAAGGAGAAATCGATTCCAGTTGAATCGATTAGATAAGAAGACAACATTATTGATCGGCCTCTGAACTTCTTCATCTTATGGAGCAACAGAGGGGATGGGGTGACGTCCGTGAGGGGGGGGGGCGAGGTCAGCAACAGGTCAATGTGTCAAAACCGGGAGGCTAACAGATCCTAATGGAATCACCCAACAAAATGACCAGGCTGTTTGCCTGGTGTGAAGGGTGGTGGTGATGGTGGTGGTAATGGGTCAGAGGTCATCCAATAATACTTCGGCATGAATGTGGGTGAAATGAAATCCATAAACATATTTAGCGCTCATGTGTTTTAGTGGATACTCTTGTAGGTGAAGCTCGCGATTTCTTTATCTATTCAAATGTTGGACACCGGAGAATACAGCAGTGGATCTCAACATTTCCGTAGACGTAAGACAATAAACTTTGGTATTCTTACATGAGAACACTAAACTTTGACTTATGTGTATTTCTTGTGTTTTATGAGATAAGGGGGGAGGGGGGGGGCTTCGATTAACTCTGCAATGGCCGCCGCTTACAAATATATTTTAATCACCCCGCACCCGCCCCCTTACCCTGTCACAAGTTGTTACACTTGTGCACTTGTTACTCATCAACCCTTCCCCCCTCCTCGTAGCGCCACGTAATAAGTGAACGACTCTTTTGTAGACCAATATCTATGGTGCTTGTAACTGGAAAATGATTTGTTAAATCTAATGCGGCTGATAATTTTTCTCACGTTTAGGTATTTCTGAGGGGGCGGGTGGTCGTGTGGTGTAGAGCGCTCGACTGTCGAGCGGAAGTTCTCGGTTTCGAACCTTAGTGAAAACCTTAGTGAGAACCTTGGTGAGAACCTTAGTGAAAACCTTAGTGAGAACCTTAGTGAAAACATTAGTGAAAACCTTAGTGAAAACATTAGTGAAAACCTTAGTGAAAACATTAGTGAAAACATTAGTGAAAACCTTAGTGAAAACCTTAGTAAGAACCTTAGTGAAAACCTTAGTGAAAACATTAGTGAAAACCTTAATGAGAACATTGGGATTTTTTCAGGTCTAGGTGAAAGTCCCCCAGCTTTAAATGGGTACCTGACTACACTTCCTCTGCCCCGATGAGCCCTCGGGGGCTTAAGGGAACTTTTATTTATTTGTGTGATTAATATGTGATTTATAAATGTTCTGTAAATTTCCGCACAAACAAATGTACTTAAACAAAAAAAAAAGGTTGGAAAGAAGTCTAGAAAAAGTTGAACTACTTTTTTAAAGTTCAGTTGAAACCTTTTTCTTTTTATTAGTTGTAAGTAAATGTTACACTTTTTTTTATTTGAAAATTAGTTCCAAGTTTAATTAAAAAAAATTAGTATGTATCACTGATAGTTAGTTTAACTTAAATGGTACCTTACACTCGTCGCCTTTAGTGAAATACCTATTTTTGTTTTTTAAGTACACGTATATCGCTCTGGATTAAAAAAAAAAGATTTATAGAGAATTGTCATCACTTGTCTCATGCTTCCGTTCATGTCAATATTTGTAGAAAGGAAAGGATCAGAGAAAACTTTAAATTAAAACACACACAACCATTTCCCTCACGATGATCTGGGTTAAAACAAACATGGCAGTTACGTTCGATTGTCCCAACAGAACTGTGGTGATCCTGTTGGCTCATAAACATCCGTTGGGCTCAACGATGCTGTCCAGCTCCTTAAACCAACAAAAGCCGCGTGTGTGGCTACCTGACTTTGTCGGAGATTGAGTCCGGGGCTGTATAAATAGACAACTGGTCAAGTCGCATCGGAACTTTTTCTGATCTCGTTGCAGGTTCGATGAGCGGTATCGATATTTGCCAGTCCAGACTCCGATCAAATATTAATCATTCGATAATCTGATCGATGTTCGGATTCCCAGTACTTGTACATCCAAATCTCGCATTACGTGCTCTTCACTTCCCAAATATTTCACTTCCCGAACTTTATTTTTGAGCATACAAGTTTCACTTTCTGAACGAAATATTATAATTTTCGTTTAACTACTCGATACCAGTTGCATTATTGGCTGTTTAGTGTCTGATTGGTGCAAATCTGTCTCGTTTAAATTAATACCAGACAACGGGCCTGATTAGAAAGTGTTTCTGTGGGTAGATATAGTTCAAAAAAATTTTTAGTGGAGGTGATTGTCCATTTTAATAAGTGACCATTACTCTTCTGGAATTTTCCTTCTTCAATCTAACATCAACGGCATGTCTTTACTGTGGTAGAATCTCAATGTTAAACGCATCAAGATATCAACAAATTGGCCTGTCACCACTAACTTGATTCCTTACATCTACTACACTTGTATAGAGTTTTTCATCGAACAAAAAAAAAATGCACCCCCTCACCCCACCCATCCATCTTCACCTTATTATTAATTCAAAACTATTGAGCAGGAAATATATAGGGGAGGGGAAGCAACCGAGGAAGCAATTAGGGCTATTTTAGCACAGGCACTGTAAGAGGAGATACAATGGAGTTGTGCACCCTTTATTGATGCACTCTTTTAGGTCAGCGATGGAGGATGAAGGGGTTGGGGGGGGAGAGAGTCTATCACCACGCTGACATCAGTTAGCTGTGTACTTTCTCCTATTGTGTCGACACAATCCTCCCCACCCCCCCACCCCCGCCCCAACCCCAATCCCCTTTCTCATTCAATAACCAACAACAAAAAAAACAACAACAATTGGATATTTGCTTCAAAATGTGATTTACAGCAATGGCTAAAGCAGACATGGGCAATCTACAGCCCGAGGGCCACGCACGGCCAATTTGGCTGTTTGATCCCCGTTCCAGTTTGCTCGTTCACATCAGTGGCCGTTACATTTATTTCTGATAGCTCATCCGTCTCATCTTGGTCCGACCTTTTTTTTTTAAAAAAAAAATTCAACAGGCCGTTGTGGCCAGGGGTTCAAAATGTGTGCCCACCCCTGATCAAGAAGGAAACAGTAGTGTACCAAATACAGTTGAAGGTGGGGGGGTAGTCGGCCATTTGTTGTTGTTGCCCCCCCTTACCATAACTCATTACAACTATAAGCCAGAGTTCCTCAAACTTCAGCTCTTAACCGGCAACTTGAAGTATAAAGTACAGCATGGCGGGCCGTAACTCTTGTAGACAATGGCGTAAATAGGATTGTATGACACCCATGGGCACACTCTAAAATACATTTTACTAAGTAGAGCAAATAAGCAGAGGGGGCCAGACAAAACGGATCTAGTTGGTTAATGTTTTTATTTCCACAATATTAATTATCAATATTGTATATTCTTGATAAATAATTTTAGTTTAATGGTTTGCTTCCATAGGACTAGAAACCAACATTGTGTTTGCTCGCCTGCCAATGGTGTATACTCGAATAGCTGTGTCACATATGTTACTAGAAACCAGAGACATTCCTATGAATTTACAAATTGTGTCCCCCACCCCCTTTCCTTCAGTCCCCACCGTTCAAGAGGTGTGGTGGGTGATATATAAATAATTAAATTAATTTTGTGCCTACAGTTCGTGATCATGGAAAGAACAAAATTTGATACATCATTGTGAGACCCTTCCCTCACACACATAATCTCATATAAATATACACACAATCTCATATAAATATACACACAATCTCATATAAATATACACACAATCTCATATAAATGTACACACAGTCTCATATAAATATACACACAATCTCATATAAATATACACACAATGTATATATATATATATATATATATATATATATATATATATATATATATATATGAATTGAGAGAGAGGACACATCAAATTTAGATATGAATAAAGATATCATGCAGATATTAACCATGTTATCCCCCATTCGGGATGGGGGTCCAATAGACCAGCTCGTTGATGAGAACGTTATTAAATAAGGGTCGTGTTATATAGGTCGGTTGCCTGGATACTGAAGATGTCAAGATGTCTGTGTGTGATCCGAGACTCCCCTCTGAATCTTCAGTTCTGGCCAAGTACACAATCAAGTACACCCATTAGTCGCGATCTTCGGGTAGGGACAGAGGAAGAGTGGAAATGTAAAGGGGTGGGGGGGGGGGAGTAGGTTCATTTATTTTTTATAAAGTAGGGTTGTTAGCTCACGCGTTAGAATCAATATTTATTTCTTACCAAAAAGAACAACTATGCCCAAAAAAAAAATGATCAGTAAACCTACAATAAAATCATCCAAAAAAAATCGAAACAAAATCACTGGATTTTTTAAAAAAAAATAATAAAATATTTGTTTTCAAACGGTCAACAAATCAGGTCCATTCTTCCCTGAGAGACTCGGGACTTTGTCATGCCCTGATGAAAGTTTACCAGTTTAGATACCTGACATTAGGTTGGGGTAGAGTAGAAGTTGTGCTCTTGAACTACGCCTGTTTCCCGTGGTGCCTCCATGGCGGCAATGGTTGAGATGAAAGAAGAGGACCATAAAAACTGTTCCATAAAAACCGTTCCATAAAAACTGTTCCATAAAAACTGTTCCATAAAAACATAAAAACTGTTCCATAAAAACTGCCCTTTAAAAAACCTGGTTTATAGGATCTAAGAAATAAATATCTATTCCTTATAAATAAATAGGAAATCAATTAATTTCTCAGACCACTTCCCCGAAATGAATACAATTGTTGATAGGACAGACAAAAAACATTAAAAATGTACTGTTCTGACGGCAATGTTTCTGCTAATTTTCCGAAGGGTGTGTGAAGCAGAAGATATTGGTTGTGCGAAAGTAAGGAAATTGAATTTGTGTGCGGTAGGTAGGTCAAATAAACGAAACCTGTGTGCGCTCTGTTGTAATGTGTGTGTGTAAACGCACGCACGCGCGCACGGTTTAGAGTAAACATTAACTATCGTTATTTCTATGAAAAGAAATAACATGATGCCTTGGTAGATCGATTTCAGATCGATTACCTTCGTGCAAGTCCAGAGTTCGAAGCTCTTGATGCTGGCTACTTATGGCCAAATAATGTTTCTTTGTTTGTTTTATTGAGAGCCACACACCACTCTAAGAGCCATAAACCACTCTAAGAGCCATACACCACTCTAAGAGCCGCACACCTCTCTAAGAGCCGCACACCACTCTAAGAGCCACACACCACTCTAAGAGCCACACACCACTCTAAGAGCCGCACATCACTCTAAGAGCCGCACACCACTCTAAGAGCCGCACATCACTCTAAGAGCCGCACACCACTCTAAGAGCCATACACCACTCTAAGAGCCGCACACCACTCTAAGAGCCACACACCACTCTAAGAGCCACACACCACTCTAAGAGCCGCACACCACTCTAAGAGCCACACACCACTCTAAGAGCCGCACACCACTCTAAGAGTCACACACCACTCTAAGAGCCGCAAACCACTCTAAGATCCGCAAACCACTCTAAGAGCCACACACCACTCTAAGAGCCGCAAACCACTCTAAAAGCCGCAACCACTCTAAGAGCCATACACTACTCTAGGAGCCACACACCACTCTAAGAGCCACACACCACTCTAAGAGCCGCAAACCACTCTAAGAGCCACACACCACTCTAAGAGCTGCAACCACTCTAAAAGCCGCAACCACTCTAAGAGCCGCAAACCACTCTAAGATCCGCAAACCACTCTAAGAGCCACACACCACTCTAAGAGCTGCAACCACTCTGAAAGCCGCACCCACTCTAAGAGCCATACACCACTCTAAGAGCCACACACCACTCTAAGAGCCACACACCAATCTAAGAGCCACACACCACTCTAAGAGCTGCAACCACTCTAAAAGCCGCAACCACTCTAAGAACCACACACCACTCTAAGAGCCACACACCACTCTAAGAGCCACACACCACTCTAAGAGCCGCAAACCACTCTAAGAGCCATACACCACTCAAAGAGTCGCGACCAGCTCAACTCTAGGAGCCGCATTTTGCCACCATTGGTATAATATATACCAATCAGTCGCCACAGCTGAATGATACATGTGGCGTCATGTTTATGTTAAAACATCTTTAGTCCGAGGGAAAAAAAATTAAATTATTCGATCTTTTAATTTAAAAGTAAACAAACAAACAATGAAGGCTATCAATCTGAATTGTTAAAAACAAAATTCATTGATCTCTGCTTCAGAAATGATTCATGAACAATCATCGACAGAATGCAGGGGATCGAATCATTATAACAGCACGATGTAACCCCATTTATACCATGATTAAAGTTGAAGTCCTTAGCACACAAAGAATCTGTCGATATAATCAATGGTTGGCAAACAAAGTCTGCCCTAAACAGCCTCCCTGTTTAAAGTGTAACATGGCCATTTCTATAACATGGCCATTTCTATAACATGGCCATTTCTATAACATGGCCATTTCTATAACATGGCCATTTCTCAGCCCTGTCGTGGATACAACATCAGACGTGCAGACTCCCCCATGTTTAACCCACTTAATGTAAATATAATCACTGGCCTATTTGGAAAAAAAAAGGAATTTCTTAATGCCACATGATAGCCTGTCCAGGGTTTTTTTTTTGTGTGTGTTTATTTTTCTCTTAAATAATTATCATTTCATTTTTTTTTTCAATGTTTGATATTTAGACATAACCCTAAAGAATAAACCCGGAAAGTTATGTTAAATGCACAGGTTTGAACTCTTAAAAGTTATGTCATTAAAACAGCTGAAAACTGAAACTTAGCGCCAGAGTTTAATCCTCAATGAGATGTCATGTCATAGCTGAATCAGTACTTTTTTGACAAGCTAAGGGGAAGGTATTTCAGATTCGGCCCCGTTCATTACCAGCTCTACCTACTCCACTAAATAGTTGTCTAATGTTCACAGTTGGACACAAATGACATTTAATGTCACATTTGTACCTTAGATGACATTTGATGTCACATTTGGACCCCTAGATGACATTTAATGTCACCGTTGGAACAGAGCTCGATTTAAGGAAAAACCAGAGCCGGGTATGAAAGCTGTTATATTTGGTTCTTTGTATAGTTCGTACAGTTCTTAATTCGTTCTACTTCTCCACTCGTTATTGTCCTTTACTGGCCCTTATATTTTCTTAAATATTTTCCTTTCCCAAGTGGTTAGCATATTTTCTGCTTGTTTGCTGATGGTCCATGTTTCACTACCATATGCTACTGCTGGTCGGATCATTGTCTGTATATGTTTTTTTTTTTTTAAGTTTTCTGGAGATCTGTCTGTTTTTCAGTATTTTATGTAATGTACAATATATTCTGTTCCCTACTTCTATTCTGTTTTTTTTATCTCTATCATTATATCATTTTTCTCACTTATGGTTGATCCCAGGTATTTAAAGTTTTCTACTCGTTCAAATGCTCTATCACTGATTTTGATAGATTTTTCTTTTCCTTCATTGTCATTTCTTTGTAATAGCATGTATTGAGTCTTTGATTCTTTACTGTTAAACCTGCTTTCTGAGCTGCTGTTTCTAATTCTATGTATGCTTTTGCTATATCCTTGCTTTGCTTTCCTATCAATGTTATATCATCAGCTTATGCAAGTACTGAATGGGTTCTGTAAATATTGTTCCTGTTTTCATAGACTTTGTTTTTTCCCTTCTGAGGTAATGTGTTCTAGTTCATCGCTTATCTAACTGGACGTTTCTTATGACTTTTTCTAGGGTTAAGTTGAATAGTATACACGAAAGGGAGTCTCCTGGTATATAAGTCCTTGGTTTACTTTAAATTCTCTTGAGCTTTCCCCTTGAATTTTCACTTTGCATCTTGAGTTGTTTAATGTCATACGTACTAGTCTAATGAGCTTGTTGGGGATACACAACTCCTGCAATGTTTTGTAAAGATAATTTCTATTGATGCTGTCATATGCCATCTAGAAATCTATGTAAAGCTGGGTATATATTATGTTCATAACATTTTTCTATAGTGTTTCGAAGGGAAATGATATGGTCCGTGGTTGCTCTGTTAGGCCTGAAACCACATTGATAGTCACCTAATACTGTTTCACTGAAATTCCCTATTCTGCAGGCAATTATTTTTGTTAGTTTTTTGTAAACGGTGTAGATTTGATGTGTGGTACAAGAAAATGAGCTAATGAGTGGGGTATACAATTTGACACATATTATGACATATTTAACCTGACCCTAGAGAAGAACTGTGTATCCACCCATCATCTTTGCGTTCACTCAAAATGTGAGTGTTTGCCATGTATTAGGTTGATGTGTTAAATACACTCGTCATCAAAGATCAATACTAGCAGTCACGTTATAAAATAAACAACTACAATAACTTACAAGAGACACAGAGCGCATTTCAGTTTTACCCACTTTTTTAAATACACAAACCATATCTGCTAGGTTGCATTATATTGCCATACAATACTTAACTTTAATATATGAGCACATGATCGGTTTTATCCAGTGCTCGATTTAAGAAAAAACCAGTGCCGAGGATGAAAAAAAAATTTCTGCTGAGCTGGGGATAAATGTCTATGGTTTCATCCCCGGCAGGGATATATTAGATAAAGCAGCTCTCATCCCCGGCGGTAAATCGAGCCCTGGCTTTATCTCCTTCCTTTTAATCGTATACCCATTATAATGACGTCACCTTCCGACAACGTTTTTTTTAAAAATCTGAACATACAAAATACGTCAAGTATTATTATTTAGACAAAATTCAAGGTATAGAATTGGAAATGATTGAAATGTCGTGAATTCCGTGCAGCTGAGTGAACTCAAAGTGTAAGAGCATTTGTAATTAGAGTGAATACAATAATAAATGTTATTAATTGTAAAAAAAAATCAATATGTTAATGATGATTGAGTTTATGGACAGGGTAATTTAGAATGTCTTGACCGGCCAATGTTTAGTCCGCTGGCCTAATGTCTGTCGGTCATTCCAGCAGCGAAGCAAAGGAGTTACATTACAGAATCATAAAATAGCATCTCATAAAATGAATTTCTCCCCTGCCACTTCTTCTACCCCTTCCCCTCTCCCCCACCCCCTTTCCCAAGATTCCGTTGTTATCTCTTCATCAATAAAATATCTGGATTCAAGTTGACAGGATGTATCGTGAAATTGTAAGACAACAGAATAACACAGCCTGAACTTTTAAGTAAGTGACAGAGACATAGAATGAATGAATGAATAAACATACAGTGTGTGTGTGTGTATATATATATATATATATATATATATATATATATTATATATATGTATATATATATATATGCATATATGCATCCACACACTCTCTCCCTCTCTCTCAAACACACACACACACACAAGATAGACAAAAGAAGAGGGGGGAGGAGGAGGGTGAACAGAGGAATGTAACATGAAACTATGGCATTATTTATAATGTATAGTCTGTCTGTGACTACATGGTGACATATTTGTCTGATGATAAATATTCGTAGACACGCGTAGATATAGGCAGTCAGTCAGACATAAAGCCAGACATATTGACGGGCAATGGACAGACAGACAAACAGACAGACAAATAGACAGACAGATAGATGATAGATAGATAAATATTATAGACTGACAGACATATAGACATATAGACATATAGATAGGTAGATAGATAGATAGATAGATAGATAGATAGATAGATAGATAGATAGATAGATAGATAGATAGATAGATAGATAGATAGATAGATAGATAGATAGATAGATAGATAGATAGATAGATAGATAGATAATAGATAGATAGATAGATATTCCCATCTCGGTCTTTCTGACTATAACCTAACCAATAGATGAGCTACTACTACTACTACTACTACTATAGCTCATCCCCCATCTTCTTAATCCACCACCAGACCGTTCACCACTAAACCATTATATAACCCCACCCAAATCCTACAGCCAACAGAAGAGCCGAACATAAAATCAATGTCAACTAAGTCCATGCACTTCACTCACAGCTGTCAACACCACTACAACGCTTCATTACCCCACCCCCCCTCTCGTAATATCACCATATGTATTAATCAATACACATAAACACTCACTCACACACATAAACATACATACATACACACACACACACACCACAAAGTGTCCATATTTGACCCCGTTTATCAAGTAGGCAGTCAGTCCGTTGATTTAGCTAAAGACTTTAATGGCGACATTTCCTTTTCAAATGAACCAGCTTCTAGCTTGGCCTGACACATTCACGTGACTTCAATTTGACTTCATGACTGAATCCGGAATAAATTAAGCGTGTCAAACATGTTGAATCTTTTTTTTTTTTTAAATTTTGGAAAAAATCTGAAATCGATAAACAACCCAATCTACTGGGTGTGTCAGGATGTGAGATACTAAATAATGGACGAGGTGCAATTACTGAATCAGGTAGACGGCGTTTGGTTTTTTTTTTTTGTAGCCAAGTTGGGTTTATTTTTTTTAAAACGAGTATCTGGCAAGTATGGAAAAATGTTTGCTTGACTTCTGACTGGCAAGTACGTCAAGATTTACATATTCATATCCCCCCCCCCCCGAATATGCAAACCAAAATTAGTCATTATTGAAGAATGGGATTTGAGAATATTTTTTTTTGAATTTGTACTCTCTAAATATTAAGTCAGAACAAATCTAAAACAGGATAGTTATTGTGTTAAGTTCTTAAATGTCAAATATGTTCGTAAAATTAAAATGTTCTATAATGCCAACAATGAATACATTAAACTGTGATTCAAACTCCGCTGGTCTATGTGTAATGATAGCGGCACCGAATCTGTTATTGAGGCAACCCTGAATTGTTGGTTGTTTATAAGTATCAGTCAGAAAATATTGCTTCAAATGTATCATAGCCTATTAAAAAAATACATGCTTTAAGGAATCAGATTAGAAATGTGATACCATTGTTTTACTTTGAGGTTATCTTAAATAGGTCATTATAATTATATGGATTAGAAATGCGATACCTTTGTTTTACTTTAAGGTTATCATAAATAGGTCATTATAATTATATGGCTCTTTTTCGATTATGTTGCGAGAATTAAAAAAAAAAAACATATTTTGAATCGAGACGCAGGCAAGTGGCCATTTATACTTGAACAGGAAACAGTATTCTTACTTTCGATGTTCTGCAGACAGACGTGCAACAGAAAATATTGTATAGAATTAACCATTTAAATTTAAATGTTCTGTAAACCGAGTTGAAACCGACACATCTAATTAAATGAAGTTATATATATATATATATATATATATATATATATATATATATATAGGCCTATATGTTTCCCCCATTTTATTAAATTATACAGTTTATATAGATCGAACCATTTTTTTTTCTCAATTCCATTCGCACATATGTGGTGGAAACGTTTTAAAAAAAGAGAGAGGACAGAAAATTTCTCTTCAGTTAATCATAACGTTGGGTGACTGGGCAGTCAGGTGTGACCGGCCCCCCACCCACTTTCGACATGCAACATACTCACAGTGAAAGGCATACTCTGAGTCCTCACCACCGTCCACGGCTATCAGCACCACAATCTCCTGCTGCCCCATGGTGTTGGTCACCATCCTCATCACCGAAGACTTGAGCGACCACACAGTCTGTTCATGGATAACACTGAACATAGAATCCACCATTTGCACTGTGGTCCGTGTATTTTTTGTTTTTTGAAAACCACGAGTTTGTCCAAAAATGAATTTCAATGACCTTTGTTTATGTTAGCAACTGCAATTCACATATCAAAAAGGCGATACTTTTTTTTCCCACTTCAATCACTTCTATGCGTTCGTTTAATGACAAAGTCCGTCGAGTGTGTCGATTTAGAACGTGTAAACAGCGCGTGAATGGATCTGACATCAAAGATGTGGGGGACTTTATAGCGATTTCAGAACTGTCCCACCCACTTAGTCGATCCCATGATAAATCCGGATTTAAAATAAAAAAATCTTCTATCACTGTAACAAAAATCTGGCCAATGACCTCAAGAAATAACTATTGGTTGACAGATTGTAATCACAAGGTGGCGTTGCCTACAACTGGGATGCTAAATGAACTAACAAATTGAATTATCATGCAAACAGGCAGACAAAAAATATCCATTTAAAAATATATATACATAAAATTTATTTTATAACTGAAAACTATATCAAAATGGAGCACTATTTTTTGTTTACAAATATTAATAAATGTGCATACTTAATTGGTCAACAAAACAAATGAAAAAATATTGGCCAAAATAACGTCACTTGTAGCATGAACGTATCCAGTGTTAAGTCCGTCGTTCCATGACCACCACACTACATTTACACTGAGAAAAGAAAATGTAAAATGAACTTAACGTGGTGCTCAGCATCGGTCGTTCTGTGCTCCTTCCCGTCCTGGGAACGCCTTGAGTCAGGAAGTGGGGTAGATGACCTCGAATCGATGGATCGATCACCATGTTGTGATGGGGGAGAGGAGTGGTGAAGGGGGGAGTGTGCGTTGGTGGTCGCGTGCGGGCAAGTCCAAGAACTCTCTCCTCTCCCTCCCCCCACTCACATCTCCCCGTCTCCCTAGGGTCACGTCAAATCTCCATATTCACCGCGAGAATTAGCAACACTTTATGGTGACAATACATTGAAATTAATTTAATCAGTATTATTTTGATTTAGTGGTACATTGGTAAATAGAATCGCTCAGCTCAAAATGAATCGTTCAAATGCATTTGTTGTGTGTCCCATAGATAGTCTTTATATCTATGGTTGTGCCTTTTGTGCATTAAAATAAATACGACATGAACTCAAAGTCAAATGATTAAAAGCGCATCATATGTTTACAATAAGAGAACGAATTACATGTGTTGTGAAAATATTGCAAATTGTATCTTTCTATTTCGAACTGAAAATAACGTGTCGCTTTGTTATTAAACGAAACTGTGTGTGTGGGGGGGGTCGGAGGAAAGGGGTGGGGTTAAAAGACAAAAAAAAAGACAAACAATTCATTAACCCATCCATTCATCTATCTCTATATATCTATCTTTCACGTCTCTTGAGAATGAGAGGTGAGATACACAGACAAACAGACGACAGATAGATAGATAGACAGATAAACAAACGGACGGGCAGATAGATAGATAGATAGATAGATAGATAGATAGATAGATAGATAGATAGATAGATAGATAGATAGATTTGACTGACAGACAAATAGACATATAGACATATAGACAGGTAGATAGATAGATAGATAGATAGATAGATAGATAGATAGATAGATAGATAGATAGATAGATAGATAGATAGATAGATAGATAGATAGATAGATAGATAGATAGATAGATAGATAGATAGATAGATAGATAGATAGATAGATAGATAGATAGATAGATAGATAGATAGATAGATAGATAGATAGATAGAGATCGGAGACAAAAACAACGGAACAAATGGAGCCATTGATAAGACCAGACATTAGGAAACACAAGGAAGACACTACGTGACTTGGATAATGTCAACAGAGATCTTAACAAAAAGGGTGTTGACAAAGAGCGATAACTGCTGTGAATGTTAACCTCCCATATTAACCCCACTTGATTGAAGAGTGACAAAACGGAAGGGAACAATATGTAAAACGTATGTCATCCAAATAGACAACTATATTCGGCTTTAAGAAGTGACGAAATAAATCTTCTTTCCCCAGACATTAAATTAATTAGAGCAGTACTAAATTAGTGTACAGGGGGTTGTATAGTTGGTGAGGGAGGTGGGTGTTGTGGTGTACTGTAAATAGCCTACACGTACGCAGGGGGCTTTGGGGTAGATTTTCGGATTATGAGGAAAAGTCTAGAAATAAACTTAGATTTTGCTGCTTTTTTCCCACATTATTTGGGGGGTGGGGGTTCCCACCTTAAAAGGCCCTAAAGATGTATTATTAACTATCCCAGTCTACTCGAATAAGCCGAATAGTACACAAGCCTGTGTATATCAACACGATTCGGAAAGTCGAAAGTTTCTAATAAAATAATAGCGATTTGGGTTCTGCGTTAAATCGAAAGTAAATAATGAATACAACAGTATTCCAGTTTAAAATACAATCATGAAAAAATCGGATCTGCCCGAAACCAAAAAAAACCTAGCCTACCGATCAAGCCTAAGGGGGTATTACTCTATGCAAAGGATTTGCAGGGTACAACTATTATTACATAATGATACAGTTGTAACATAGGGAAAAAAACAACTTTTCCCACCCCGAACAACTGCTACACAGGGGCCGATCCAAGGGGGGGCCTAAGGGGCACGTGCCCCCCCTAGGAGAAGTGTTGGCATAGGATTTAGATATTAAGTGGCACTCTATGTTGTGTGTTAAGGCGCATCCACATATGGGCGATATCGCCAGCAAACTTGCCTGTCCATACTTGCGCAACCTCTATACAAACCTATGCAATTAAATCTCCCGCAATATTACAAGCGATTGCTTACAATCTGCAATCGACGTCCACACCTGCGCAATCGGTTGCCCGCCATCAAATTGCGCGCGATATCCCTTATATGTGGACTCGCCTTTTACACTTGTAATTCAATATGAACTGTATTTTTTATAACAGGATTGGTATCTGTTACCTGAATTCAATGCCAAAAACGTTTTATATTTTCTTTCCCTATATATATATATATATATATATATATATATATATATATATATATATCAAGAAATTACCGACACATTTTATTTGTGCCCCCCCTAGACAAAATTTCTGGATCGGCCCCTGCTACAGTTATACATATTTGGAACCGGATCCTGTCCAGTCTTCTGGGGACTGATATGTAACATGAACATCCATTGAAGATGTGTCTGACAGAGATATACAGAAGTTGAAAAAATACAAACTGGGTAATAAATAAAAACCAAGGAGTATGAGATGAAGGAATGTGTGTGCAAATATTGATTATTTCCTGTTTTGGATAAGTTCCCGTCAACGAGAATGCAATATCTCATCTTGAATACAGAAAAATAATGTGTGTTTATTTTTTATCCTGTATTTTAGGAAAGTTCAATGCCTATAACATCCCGTGGCTACCATGACAACTGACTATGATAACATCAACATGTTCTCTCCCCTACTGAAAAACAAATTCGCCTTAGTGGTGGATAGATTGGCTAGCTTTTTTTTTTTTGGGCTTAATCTATTTTTGTTTTAAATGGTAGTTGGTCTAAGTTTGTTGAAATGGTTAAAACAAAGGGTAGGCTAAACTTTTTTTTCAACTGTGGGCTGCAACGGATTCTTAAATCTGACAGGAGGGCAGGATCAGTCAAGAAATTTGACAGTAAGGAATGGACCAATAGCAAATTGAGCTGATGGATTTGTGTTTTAAAAGCTAATAGACATTAAACGAAGTGGCGAAAATAGTGGAGTGGCGAGGAGTGGGGAGGCGGTCCGCCCCTTTGAGGCACTTTATTCGGGGATGGGAAGACCAGATCTTTCCCATTTATTAAAGTTAAAAGATGAATAGAGCTATTGCAAGATCTCCACAAACAAGATTTTCCAAGCCGGTATCTAGTTGTAGTTAAATGGTAATCGTACTAACTACTAAGCTGTTTGTATAATTAATATATAAAATAAGAAAAAATTAAAACCAGATTTAATTTAACTTTGAAAAAGTTGCGAAAATAATACCGGATGCTTCAGTACGCGGAGAAACATATAGAATAATATAGAAGACATCATCGTCGCAAAGGGAAAGTACTCATAAAATACAAAAACGCAGAATTAACACGCCTGGTGTTCGAATTTCAAAAACATTTTCGTTTTTTTAAGTCATTGAAATATTCTTAGTTTGTTCTCCAAGTTGTTCATCGGTTTTTGATAATGGGAGTGGGGAGCGACAGTTTTGGACTTCGCCCCGAACGTCACTAAATCTATTTACGCCGCCCCTGTTTAAACGTACGCAGTTCATCTCCTAGTTTAGAAAATCTTATTATTACATTGAAAATTGAACATATTTACTGACAAGGTTATTGGTATATTTATAGTTGGGTTATTTGGCTTACATTTATTTGTGAATGAGATAAATATTAATACTTGGCATTTACTCCGTTATAAGGTAACTCTATCTGTGTTATATCTGCGAAAAACGGCATGAGCGCAGGCCTGTAGCCAGAGGGGGGCTAGGGTGCTGAGCCCCCCCGTGCATGACCTGAGCCCCCCCCGTGCATGACATGAGCCCCCCCCCCCGTGCATGATTTGAGTTTTTTGACAAAATTTTAATAATAACGGCTATAAAACATCAATCATTTTGTTTAACAAATCAATAATAATAAAAACTTAAAAGTTTATATTTTGGCAGTCATTCAGGCTATTTATATATACTTACATATATAGCCTATCTAATTTTTGGGCATAAAAGATTGAATCTTATTGAAGTTCACTTCTGGGTATTTTGGGCAGCATTGGCATTTGGGGCTTCAACAGCCGTGTGTGAGAGCAGTTTCTCAACCCTCACACGAATGCTCACCCCATATCGCAGATCAATGTTACAAAAGCGTCTAAGCAATCTTTTCCTGCTTGCATTTGAAAAATATTTAACAGACAATCTGAATGCTGAATCATTTTTAGGTAAATTCAGTGCTAAACCCAGGCCAGTAGCCATGTCAATACCCAGCAAGGGGGCACCTTTACTTTTTCTTTATTTTTTCCTCTTTTTCTTCTTGGGGGGCACTCCACACCTAGCGGGGGGGGCACGGCCCCCCAGTGTCCCCCTTGGCTACGGGGCTGGCTAAACCACGAAGTTTGCAAATTTGAAACGAATAATAATATAAGTTCGCAACAAGTGCCTACGAGTGGGGGGTGGCAGGGGGCCAATGCCCAGGGGCCCAGCGAGTTTTAGGGACCCGGACTGAGCTGGCCAATCAACTTTTTAAAATATTAATATCAGCCCAGGGGCCCGATTGTTTTTAAAATATTAATATCAGCCCAGGGGCCCGAAATTTCTGGCGATGGGCCTGTTCGCAACCTTGTAATAGTTATATATATTGATATCTTCTGACGACAACTAGCAACTTAAATAAGTTAATAAAATAACATTGGCTTCTGACTTCATTTTTAGACATATGTATAATAAAATAATAAAGTACAAACTCCGTGATTTCTGAGTGATGTTATTTAATTTGCAAATTTACTTTTTAGCAGAATTAATTTTATTTTAAATTGAATAATTGCGACTGTTTTTGTTGATAGATCTGTTCTTTGTTTTCAATATTTTATAAGAAATATCACACAAATAGCTAAGCTTTATTCATGCATCTTTGTCGTTCTTCCCGGGTTGTACGTTAAACAAACAGTATAATAATATAAATCAGGTATCTATTATGTAACAATTGTGTAGCAGAACTATTGGTCAATATATTTATAACAGGAATCAGAAATTGCTCAGCCTCAATAAATTTTTATCATTAAAACTCTTTACTATTTAAATTATTTTTAACAAAACTGCAACATGCCATGCATTATTGAAACGTAGTTAAAATTATATATTTCTAATTAATAGCTAAACAATCGGTACTAAAATGCACCATTCCAGATATGGAACTGCAAAAAATTTCTTGGGGAGGGGACTCACTGAGATCCCCTCCCCAAACCCCTACATTTTCGCGAACATTTCTTCTACCCCACCAGGGGCGGATTTAGGGGGAGGGGCCTGGGGGCCCATGCCCCCCCCGTTATCGCAAGTTTAGGTAATACATCATTAAATTATCGAAATATTTTTTGTTCTAAGACCAATTTTCAACAATGAAAACAGTTTTGCCCCCCCCACCCGGGTCAATGTTTTGCCCACCCCCGTCAAAGTTGTCTAGATCCGCCCCGATCATTTCTTCGGCACCCCCCCCCCTCCCCGAAAAAAATGTCTTCGCCCCCCCCCCCCGAAAATGTCTTCGGCCCCCCCCCCCAATCCAATATTCCTGGCTACAGTACGCCGAATACAGTACGCCGAGCGCACAGCAGAGCGCCCACGCTAGGGTGATAACTATTTTCATTTTTTTTCGTAACGAAACTGAAACCCCTTACATTCGAGGAACAATTGTATGTAAATGACAGTAGCAACATTAATTTTTTTTTAAATTGAAAAAAGTTCCCCCAACTTTTAATTTTTGTTTTCTCATATCGCGCAGTTTGACGCTCGTTTTTGATTTCACACTGAATTATTATATATGACTTTCTAGACTGCTTTTAAGCACATTTCAGTCATCTGTTTCCATTTGTTTATAAACAAGGCATTTACTATACTCATCTTCCCTCATCTTCTAAACAGAAGAGGTATCCAAGAATTCTATCTGTTGAAAAGCTAATCAATCTGACATGGATGCCGACAAACCGTCAAATTCTTGGAAACTTCACTTTTCTGTTCAATAGCCAGAAACGGCGACTGGATCGAATCAAAATTATGATTACTGATATAGAATTGCTCTGGAGGGAAATTCAAGACTTTCCACTATTATCCAGCACACTAATCAGAATGAAACTCAATAGTCTAATTGATTTATATGACAAAAACAAAAAGAAACCTTCTGATAACACTTTCTCAGTTATTTGATGTCACCAACGTTAATGGAGAATGGAAAAGCACAGAGGATAAAGAGCTCTACCAGAGGCAAGTTAACAGTGGAGGAAAGACTGGTTATTCAATGGTCAAACAAGCCCCTTTGGAATCATTCCACACAAGAAAACGAATCCAACTATCAAAAACTCAATCTCAAGCCAGCTTTTCTCAATCACAACCTACAAAAACACATACAACTGTCTCACAACCTGCACAAACACATACAACTGTCTCAAAACCTACACAAACACACACAACTGTCTCAAAACCTACACAAACACACACAACTGTCTCAAAACCTACACAAACAAACACAACTGTCTCATAAACTACACAAACACACACGACTGTCTCAAAACCTACACAAAAACATACAACTGTCTCAAAATCTTCGGATTCTGAAACCTCTGCTTCTTCACCCAAGTCGCCAACTATTTCTTAAACGTCATCTTCTGAATGCAAACCGAAATACCAAAGAGCAAGCACTAGAACGGCGGGTTTACTAGTACTGAAAAACATTTCCACACATAAAGCACATGACGTTCTTGCAACCATTGCTGAACAGGGTCATGATGTGCCGGTTCCAAGTCAGGCGGGTGTCTGGAAATGAGTAATCTCTGAAGGACGGAAAATGAAAACTAAAATTGTTCAAAAACTTCAAAGCAAAGATCCCTATTGTATCCAGTTTGATGGTAAAAGAGTGCAAGGGGAAGAGAATCAAGTAGGTTTGCTGAAAAAGGTGACAACCGATGTCTTGAGCAATGGCTTTCAGAAGCCACAATATATTGACTGTTAGCACCATGTACTCGACCTTCTTCTGAAACATGTCATGAATTTTCTTATTCAAAAGCCAATGAGCAAACAAGAACTCAACTATTCCTTCATGGGCAAATTAACACACAACTTTGTCACTCGTCAAGCTGATTACCGCTTCTTGCGACAAAAGATGTTTGCACAGGCGAGAACCCACGTTGGCCTCGCATCAGCTGGAATAAATTACCAAATTTACACCAGGCAAGATGGAACTCACATGCAATATTTACTGTTATAGCATTATTTCTGATACCAGAGTGGCGCAGTATTCTCGCTTCTGCCTGCAACTTCATCTGCTACGAATGGGCAAATGCTTGGTTCGATTCGTAACACTACAGTGAAGCGTCCTTCAATGAACTGTTTACCTCACTCATCAAGATAAAATGCAAGAAGGCAATTAAGTGTTTAAAGACCCATTGGTCAGTCGAGAAGTCATTAATTGACATTCCCAGATCTAACCAAATAGCTGAACGTGCTGTGAAACTGATGGCGGAACTTCATGCGAAATCGAGAAAAATTGAATTTTTGAATCTGAAGTTCATAGTACGAAATATGTTTTGAACATTTCTTGTACATTCTGTACATATTACTAACTGTTCTATATCTTATTTGTTAATAAAAGTTGATTAGTTATTATTAATACTCTTTTGAATTAAGATAAAAAAAAAACATGTCCTTTTTTTTTGAAAAAAAAAATATTTTTTTCACTTTTTTCTTCCGAAAAATGGGGAGGTGGGGGAACTTTTTTCAAACAAATTTAAAATGCGATTGATATTCTTAAATTACACATAAAAGTTCCTCGATTGCAAGTGGTTTCATAAAAATTTTTTTTGTTATTACCCTAGCCCACACGTTTCATTTTGTAGCTCTATATTTCTCCCCCACGGTCTCGCAGCTAAAAGACATCTGTCAATTATAGTTTCCACCTCGGTCAGTGGATTACCTTGACCTCTCTGCGGTCGCCTACTTGCATCAGCCTTTGGGCTTCTTGACATAAGAGACTACAGAGGAAACCACTGTAAATTTCCTTCATATCAATCATTCATAATTAATCATACTACACAATAGCCAATGGGCTGCAGTGTTAGTACTTTAAATTTAGGATCGGCCTTAAGGGGGTGGCAGCCTGAGAAATCGCCACAGACCCCCCCCCCCCGCGCCTTAGAAAAGCACTCAACAAATAGGAGATTTTTCTGTACGATATACAGCCCAGCCCACAGCAACAACTCTTAACCCCCGAGTCGGACACTCGCTCTCATAGGAATTTTCATTTATTGCACAAAGATCATGGGATGAATCAAAATGATTACCCATGCGGTGTGTAGGCCATTAATGCATTTTTTTGTTCTTATCGGGCTAATATTGCAATTTCTGTCCAGAGGTTGTTGTTGTTGTTGTTGTTGTTGTTGACATCTGATCACGTGACCCGTGGATATCAGCGGCCAAAACTGCGATAAGGGGGGGACACGGAGAAGTTAATCGATTTGTGAATTTTTATGAGTTGTACGAGTGATAAACGTGGGAGCGGGAGAATTCACGTCTGCAAACTGAAATGAATCCAGGTAATAAATAGAATGATTGTTGTTATCAGTGCTGTTCTGTCGTTTTTCGTTCGCTAGAGAACAGTACACCTAAGGGCCCTGGCAAAGACACATTTGGTACCCTAAAGAAAAGTGAAACGGCCCTGGCAAAGACGGGTTGTTTGTTTTGTTCAAGTGCCCGATTTAGTGCCCGATTTACTCCCATGACTTAGCTGAATGTGCGCTGACTAAGTAGAGCACAACGTAATAAACTATGTGACTGGAGTCGTTGGGATTTAAACCCGTAACCTACAGTATGCATATCAAACTCTGAGACAAACTCATTCACTCTTAATAGAAATACAGACAAATGCATTTTATTTAAATACCCTTGACAATAGCTCAACTGATTTTTGCTTTCTTATGGAGGCACGTTGTTTTAAATTTTTTTGAGCCATGCTAAGTGAAAACATATGACATTAAAAGGAAGGGCAGTTGAAAGTAGCATTTAGGTTGTCATGTCACTCAGTGGTACCATTATATTACTGCATTCAAACTATTTACATATGAGTTGTTTTGTTTTTTTAAGATTGGTTTGTATATAAATAAATAGTTTATCATAACTTCTAATGATTTTTGGAAACATTTTGTAGTGAACTTTAAACGTTTCTTCCAGAAAATAATGGGCTTTAGTAGGCCTATGACAATCTGTGAGATGTGGCCTCTTCCCCAAAAGGTTATGTCCTTTTTTATTATTAAGCCCCTAATAGATCTCAACGGAGCCCTTAAGTCTCAAGGTTCAACGTCACGTGCTCAGGTTACCTTCCCATGGTAACGGGCTTGCTCAATTGACCGTAAAGGCCGGGGAACGAGGGCATGGGTAATTGGTAAATGCTGATGTGTAATGAACTGGTCAGACGTCTTGGAGAGATAGCATTTCTTACTCACTGATTAATATTGTTACTGAAACAGTTAAAAACTTAGTGCATAGATTATTTGAATGTATCAGTTATTGAAACGTCTAATTGATTGAAATGATCCAAAAGCGAATAAAATGGACAATAACTTTTAATGTGTCATAAGGTCACTTTTCAAAGTGTTAGGTAATTTATTCTTAAATCTCTATCAATCTGCGCCATAAAATATGAATGGAATAAAATGACCTGAAAAAAAACGAACTGTCTCGAAGTTGCCTGGGGCAAACTGGACCAGTTGACAACGGAAGAACGGAGAATTATAGGTCAGTAGCAGACGACATTTTTCAGGAAACAGGAAGCAGTTGAAGTTGCCGGGTTGTAAAGTTGTTTACTGTTCTGGGATGGCTTCTGTGACCCGCGATTGTCACTGGGAGAACCAAGGTTGCCAACTACGTTCTTAAAGAATTATCCAGAAAATATTTTAAACTACCTAGATTATATTAAATATACAGCAAATATTAAAAAAAATTCTAAATGACAAAATAAAATTATCTAAAATCGATTATTTGGTAGCAGTATTTATAATTAGATTTCTCCGAAAATATCTAGATCCGAATAAAAAAGAACATCCAGATTGGCAGCCCTGGAGATGCATACTGTGAAGATTGCACTTTACTTCTAGCACTATTAGTCTTCACAGGGTCAACTTTAGTGTTAATGAGTCAGATCATGTATTGTTATTGGTAATATAAAAGCCATTAAAAGGTGATTCTGCCTTGTGGTACAAATCTTCACCAATCCTTGCATGGGTTGTACTTTATTGAACTTGTATCTGTGCCATGTCACATATATATTGCCAATTTGGACTGCATTGTAGGATTTAATTTAAAAAAAAGATACTGAGTGTGTGTTCTGACAGACTATTGTGTATGTGTGTGTGAGTGAGTGAGTGTGTGTGTATGTGAATGTTCAGGGCCCCCGGCAAAATTCCTCTTTGAACCCCATTTAATCTCTGTACAAATAATAAGTATGGATCACATAGCTTATATGGCCGAGTGGTGTAGATGATTGACTGTCGTCCTGAGAGTCATGAGTTCAATCATCGGTGAGATCCAAGGGAATTTTTCCAGGTCCTAGTGAAAGTTGGTTAAAGGCCCAAACGTCCACCTAGCTTTAAATGGGTACCTGACCTAAGTTGGGGGAAGTAAAGCCGACTGGTCATTGTGCTGACCACACAATCCCTTTATATGCCGAGGTTACAGGAATAGATTAATTCCACACTTTTCTGCCCCTATGACCCTTTACTTATATCGCTACAGATACTTTGTGATATTTTGTTCCGTATACATGCGAAATAATTATTGATCAGTCCAATATCATTTTTTAATTACTCAAATAAATATGTAGGCTTATCTGTTTCTTTATATAGTACACAACAAGCCATTTTCTAGTATTCACCATCAATATAGAACTGTTAAATAGGTTCAGCAGAAACATCAGGTGAATTTAGTGAAAAAGACTGATTTTTGTTTTACAGATAGGTTTGTTAGTAATCTGGGAAATAACATCTGCAGTTTATCATATTCAATGTTAAATATAATTACCATCGGAATTTCAATAATCATCGGAGTTTCGTTTATTTTTTATTTAATGGTACTTTTTTTATTTGCAATCTGAGGAAGTATGTATATGTACAATGTACAACCCATCTTGCTGGCCACAATCAAATACGTTGCTACAGTTTGGACACCACTATTTTAGATGCTGCATCATTAGACTCATCACTGGATAAACATGGATGAAATCGTTTCCGTGATGAGTTTGAAAGCACGAATCCACACATACACACACAAGTCAAACAAATTGGCTGTGGCATCAAGTCCAGTCTCCTTTTAATCCTAACCTTGTTTGTTCTTGTTTGTGAAATATCGCATCCAATTTCCTTACACTACAGAGTCTGTGTACTGGTTTAAATATTCCACAAGATTGTGTAGCAACAAGCCCACAAGGGCATATAAGTCTGTGCAGAGTGTAATAAGATATGCACTCTTGCCATTATATCCCTGCTGTTTCCTTCTGGCACCGGTGAGAGATACTGGAGACCCCTCAGCAGGAGGTTAGCTGGACGTGATCAGAATACATTGTTAGAATGGGGAATTAGTTCAAGTAGCCCATCCGCCTTACCCACCCAGACTTATTTCAGCACAAAGCATCCACGGTCTCCATTGTGGCTGTTAATAGTCATGAGAATTTTCATCGGAATCTGGAATAGGAATTATCCGAGTTTTTTAAGGTATCGGAAAAATCTCCCATTTCTCAATCGATTCTCTACAATCTTACCTTTTTTTTTAGGGCAGCTGATTTAACAGCGTTAATTTGCGATTAACGCGTCAAAAAAAATTTGCGATTAAAATTTTTAACGCAACACTTAAATGCGTTAATTTGACTAAATGCGGAAAGTTCACCAAAACGATAAATAACAGAATTTCACCATTTGAAGTTTAAGTTCCGTCCACTTATTAAGTAAATCTACCACACCCACCCTGCCGCAATTCGCACATACCCTCACCCCCCAGGTATGTCGATTGAAGCCCCACTTGTAATATATGATGAAGATGTTTTGGTTATTTAGCCCTTCGACACGTAAACTCCTGCTCCCTTCCCGGTCGATGTAAAAAGAGAAAACTTTCATTCACTAGTTTACATTATATACTGTAGTGTATTGGTGGAGGTATAATGAACCCGTTTATAATTATATCAAAATAACGAGATGCTAGAAATTTGGTATCATCATTTTTTTTTTGCGCATAATTTTGTATCGTATTTTGATAGTATAACATCTTGCTAATACATCTGTACCCGAGACAGTGGTTGTATCTTTCATAATTATTGTGATACTGAGTTAAATTTTATATATGGCTGTTGATTTACTGCAATTAAAGCGTAATTAATTCGTTAAAAATATGCGATCACATTTTTTAACACAAACACCTAAATGCGTTAAATTGTACCCAAATGGTAATTTAAAAATTTAAAAAATCAGTAAATAACCCAATTCTATAACCAGATCAGACACGATTTAAAAAAAAAGGAAGAAAAAAAAACCCCGAACACAGAGTGTCACGTTTACATAAATCATATCATCTATATGACCTTGAAACAATAGGATTGCCATTTCTTATTTCCAACTTATGACCCTGAATGATGCAATTAATGAACATCTGCACGTGTTATAGTTTGATTGACAAGTGTCATGGCTTTGAAACAATGTAACTTGTGGTTGGTAAGTGACGTCATCTACCAATATTAACATTACCCACCTCCCCACCAATACAACCACAGTCGGCGAGTTGAAGGACAAATTTACTTTAAATCTTCTTTTGAAGTTTTGTTTTGCGCGTCGCTGTCTATAAATGTTATTCTTATATTCTTTCATTCATTTACTTTCTTACTATCAACTATTTGTTCAATGTTTTAGTGAACAACAAAAAAGAATTTTTTTTATCGGTCTGTCAGTTATATTAATAAAAAATATTGTGTAAAATGACACTCTTTGATGTTATCGGTCGGCTTTCATTTTTCATCTTCTGTTCTTTCTTTCCTGTTGACGACACACTTTATAACAAGTCGCGACCCACATGTGAGACTGAGAACAAATGAACAAGGATGCTTACTTGCTCGCGTCAAAAATGAGTCGAACATTTCAAGGTCTGGCTTGTCAAAGACGTCACACACACACACACACACACACACACACACAAAGGTTTAATACTCTATTGAAGTCTATTGCTTAGGCCAAGTAAGTGCGAAAAAATAACAACACGTTGTTATTATTTTAAAATAACATGTTGATAGAATTAAAAATGTTACAATTATAAATAAAGTATTTTTTTCGATTAAATATGCGTTAATTTGCGATAATTTTTTTAATTATGCGTTAATTTCGATTAAAATTTTTAATCGAACAGCAGCTCTACTTTTTTTTCAAGCAATATATTTATACGAACCGAATGGGAAAATGTGGTTTATATAAGATTAAATAATTACATAAAAATCGGTAAAAAAAACTACTTAACTCGAAGATATTTAAACATGTTTTGTTTTACTTCTGATAAACAGAATTGTTTCATAAGTATATCTTTATAGGATTTTAGAGTGTTGTCTTTTTTTTATAAACTTGGGAACTTCCCCTTTCTTTTTTTAATGATATAGAAGACGTTCTAAATATAGATTTTTAAGGGAAAAAAAAGTTTCAAAGAAAGGCAGCCTGCTTATGGATAATAGTAAATTTGGAAGGAAAATTAAATGAAAAGTATATTTATGTCCGTATTGTGTCCAAGCACGGGGTGGTCATAGTCCGTGTTGGTCCGAACACAGCGGTGGTCATAGTCCGTGTTGGTCCGAACACAGGGGTGGTCATAGCAGTACACTCTAAAACTGCGGTTATCTGCCCACTAAGAAATCGATTCGGTTTGTGTGACGCATTTGTTAAAAACGGAATAGTTATCTAAGAAAAACCTCAAATTGATTACCTCTATTCTCGATTAAATAATGACTAATATTTACGGTGATTCACAGTTTGAGAGCCACTGGGCTAGTTTCATATGTCTAGACAAGAGCCACTGGGCTAGTTTCATATGTCTAGACAAGAGCCACTGGGCTAGTTTCATATGTCTAGACAAGAGCCACTGGGCTAGTTTCATATGTCTAGACAAGTTCCACTGGGCTAGTTTCATATGTCTAGACAAGAGCCACTGGGCTGGTTTCATACGTCTAGACAAGAGCCACTGGGCTGGTTTCATACGTCTAGACAAGAGCCACTGGGCTATTTTCATACGTCTAGACAAGAGTCACTGGGCTATTTTCATACGTCTAGACAAGAGCCACTGGGCTATTTTCATATGTCTAGACATGGGCCACTGTGCTAGTTTCATACATCTAGACAAGAGCCACTGGGCTAGTTTCATATGTCTAGACATGGGCCACTGTGCTAGTTTCATACGTCTAGACAAGAGCCATTGGGCTAGTTTCATATGTCTAGACATGGGCCACTGTGCTAGTTTCATACATCTAGACAAGAGCCATAGGGTACATGTTGTAGCACATCCTTACAATTGCAGCTGTTAGAATGTTGTGTACTTTCATAATATATGTTTCAGCGTTGTTGTTTTTTTTTTTTTGGAATGATGCAATTTAAAAATTATACAGAGGGTGAAAATATATGCGTATTTTAGTGAACTATTATCTCTAATATAATCCTATTCTATATTTTTCCCTACGCAACAGTGCCAAATTAAATATATTTACCAATTGTACATGTAAATATTTATGATGTAATTTAAAAAAAAAAAGCTATCAGTAATTTATTTTTTTTCTATGTTCAATATCCCCTTTAGAAAATAATGTATTTACACTAATTCATAAGTAGTCTCACTTTATAAACAATCTAATTGTCTGTAAATTATCTAGCTTGTCTCCCATATAAAACAACACATCCACAGTAAGTTATTTCCTCTGAAAAGTACTTTCCATTTCTAAACACCAGTGATTCTCAATGTGTGAGTGGCGGCCTACAGATGGCTTACTCGTTGATTTCAAGTAAATCTTCTTCTTCCTTGAGTCGCGGCCTTCAGATGGGTTACTCGTTGATTTCAAGTAAATCTTCTTCTTCCTTGAGTCGCGGCCTACAGATGGGTTACTCGTTGATTTCAAGTAAATCTTCTTCTTCCTTGAGTCGCGGCCTACAGATGGGTTACTTGTTGATTTCAAGTAAATCTTCTTCTTCGTCCTTTGGCTCTACAGCCCATTTAGGGCCCTGGCCTGCCATACTACTCCTCTCCACTTTTCTAGATTCATGGTTTTCTTCCTACACTTTCTCACTCCTATGGCTTTAAGGTCTTTCTCCACTTCCTCTAACCATCTGTTTCTTGGTCTGCCTTTAGGCCTTTTCTCATTGAGTGTTGCCTTATATATTGCTTTTGGACCTCTGTTGTTCCCCATTCTTTCTATGTGCCCTACCCACCTCAATCTACTCATCCCCAACAGTGCCGAACTTAGGGATTTAGGGGCCCGGGGGCTTGGCCTCTTTGGGGCCCCTGTATATTGACATTCAACACCATGATATGAGATAATGTACTTAATGTTTAAGGTAAACAAAAAATTTGGGACCCCCACCTCAAGCTGGGGCCCGGGGGGCACTTTTGAATTTGGACCCCCCCCCATCCTAGATGCGCCTCTGATCCCCAAACACTTGGGAAAGGAAAATATAAGCTGAAGTAAATCGACAAAAGAAAATTAATAATTGCTTACACTATGAAATAAATACAAATAATTTTAACTTTTCGATCTTGTATCTCTCCCCCCCCCCTCCCTTCTAAGACAGGTAGCGGAAAACGAGTGGGGTTCTTAGTTGGTGATGAATTACAAAAGTTTGAGAACTACTGCTATCCACCATCAACTGACGTAGCACACTGCGCGGTAAACCAGTCTGAAGTAAAGATAACAGATTATATCATTTCTCTTTCCCCCCACCCCCCACTGGTGTAGGGGCGCCGTGTCTTTATGTCACTGTTCTCCAATAATATAATGTGACTTGGGGCGTTCCGGGGATAAACAGAATGTAGCCCAAACTCTGGAGTGGAATTTATGACCCACCGGCTGTACAGGCCATATCGTATCTTAAGTGGGTGTTAAAATACTCATAAATACAATGGAACAGTATTATATGATTAGTGACGACGTCAAGTCAACGCCCCGAAAGATCCTTGTACTTAACATATGTGATTTTTTTGGTGTTTTTACCTTACAACATATATAGTGGTTTGGTTCAGTGCCGCCGAGAGGGGGGGGGGCAGTGGGGGGGGGGCAAATGCCCAGGGGCACGGCGAGTTTTAGGGGCCCGGATTGAGCTGGCCAATCAACTTTTGAAAATATTATTATCAGCGCGGGGGGACCCGTTACAGCCTTGCCCAGGGGTCCGAAATTTCTGTCGGTGGGCCTGGTTTGGTTGTTGAATCATGGATCACAACAATGATATTGTTGCTGTTGTTTCTGCAAGCACTCTCCAGCAATCTCTGTTTTGGGAGGCCTTTTTCAATTCCCCCCATGTCTGTTTGCAGATTTTCATCTCCTGCTCGCAAAACCTTCTCCTAGTGGTCTTTGGGCGTTCGACCTTGCTCTGAACTTGGGGGGGGGGGTCCATTGCAGAGCCATATTTGTGATGTCTTCTGGAGGCTTCCTTAGCAAGTGGCCGATCCATCTCCATTTTCTCCTGGATTTTTTTTTCGCGCGTAGCCCCGTTTATTTGTATTTATTTGAACAGATTTCTCAGCCCGGCGGACAAAATTACGGCCTAAACATTAGGAGAAATTGGGGGAGGGGTGTGTACGTCGTTTCTCTGGCATTAGTTCATTTTTTAGTTCATTTATTAGTTCATTTATTAGTTCATTTATTAGTTCATTTATTAGCTCATTTATTAGCTCATTTATTAGCTCATTTATTAGCTCATTTATTAGCTCATTTATTAGCTCATTTATTAGTTCATTTATTTTGGTATAAATGTTTCCAACTGATGCAGCAATGAACAAAGTTTCAAAATATATAATCCATCCCATTCTATAGGACAGGGCATTCGAAATGTATTCTAAAAAACGGCTGCATGAGTCAAACAGGTTTAGAACCGTTGAATTTCGAGAATGTTTCAGCACTCAGGTATTTTTGTTACTTCCTACAATAAATACCAGCAGTTGAAAAACAAAACATTGCGTGGAATGCAGTTAAGTGTTTAATTAACACACAGTCAAACACACAGATTAAAGTGTTTAATTAACACACAGTCAAACACACAGATTAAAGTGTTTAATTAACACACAGTCAAACACACAGATTAAAGTGTTTAATTAACACACAGTCAAACACACAGATTAAAGTGTTTAATTAACACACAGTCAAACACACAGATTAAAGTGTTTAATTAACACACAGTCAAACACACAGATTAAAGTGTTTAATTAACACACAGTCAAACACACAGATTAAAGTGTTTAATTAACACACAGTCAAACACACAGATTAACGACAATTCCAGTTTTCTGTTGTGGCGGTTTTCTTCTTTCGCTCAGCAACCTATTTTTAATTGGCTATTTTTTTTTTAAACTTCGAACTTCAATCACTTAAAACCTGCTTTGAACATTTATAAAAACCAAATAGTTAATAACAAGATGTTCAGGTAAAGTTGCCGCAAGTAAAAAAAAACTGTAGGTGTAGCCGGGGGAGTTGCATAAATATTTACACAGAGGTAGGACAGAACAGTTCTTGGATGTAATAATTATTTACTTTTTAGGCTATGCAGTTCTACAAATAAATTTTACTTTAAGCGGTTAGGTTCTTGAACCGTCGAGTTTAGACAAGTTAGAAATTTAGTGTTAAAAAATAAAGCATTCATCTGGGTCTCCCTCTCTCTTTCTTTCTCTCTCGCTCTCTCTTTCTCTCTCTCTCTCTCTCATTACAATTATATTACAGAAACATGTTTTGAAAGTTATTAATAGCTTCAAAATGACGTATCAACGTCACTCAGATGTGTAACAATCATCATATGTTTTTTTTCAGCCAATCAAAACATCTGACACAAAATGCTGCCAAAGCCAATGATTTGTGCTGTATAATCAGGCGCGGGACCTTGGGCGGTAGATTTTATTATCTTTTACCCCTCACCCAAAGACCGCAACTTGTGTCCACGTCTCATGGAGTGTCTATTTGTGTGTGTGTGTGTGTGTGTGTTTATGATTGCATGTTTTTCTTTGTATGTATGTAAGTATGCACTTGCTTACATATTTGTGTACATATTTATTTTTGTATGTATATATGTATGTATGTATGCATGCATGCATGTATGTAAGTTTGTAAGAATGTAAAAAGTATGTATGTATATATGTTTAAATATACATGTAATACCTAGAGATCAGATACCAGCTACCAGAGAACTAACCCAAGAAATACACCGATGACAAGATAAAACTACAGTCAAAAATTTAAGAACAATGAAACCGTGAAAGTTAATGGTCGGCTTGGTAACTGTCAAGCTGTAGTCCGGACCTGTATGAATCTAATTTGTGAATCCCTTCACCGCAGATCTAACCCTTTCCCCTCAAAGCAAACGTTGGCTTGTTGTAACTCTTATTCCATCGTATGTTCATATGTTATGGGGTAATGCAATCTTAATGAATGTATGTAATCAAGTAGTTGTAAAAAAAAATGTATTTGATCCATTTTTACAGTGATCCCTCTAAGCTCTGAGCGTGTGTGCACGAGCACCACTCAACGAGTGCGCACACACGTATTACAAACGCCGACAAATAGTGTGCTTAGTTGCTCTACACACAGTGGCAACAGATTTTTTTTCAAGAATTTCACAAACCGCAATTGTCGTATTGTCAAACTATCTACAAAAAAAAAACAACAGTCACAGAATAATCATGATTAAGAACAGCTAAATATATCCCCTTTGATGTCTTTCTGCCTGATACTTTACACCTTGGTTGTATTCATTCATTGATTATAATTATAATAAGGTTTCTCATTAGGTTCGTTCCTTTATGACTTTATTCCCGTTGGGAATGTGCGTTGTCACTTTGTGACAAGGAATGATTAAAAAAAGAGTGACAGGGGGAAAGAAGGGGGGGGGGGAGGGTCAAGAACTAAAACGTTACGTAATTAGAGAAGGTCCCTTAAGACAGCTGCTTGAGTTTTTTAAAAAAAATTGAATGATAATTAAATTGCGCCCTTTTGGTGCTGATAATTTTACTTTAATTGACCCTAGACAGTCGACAGTCGAAAAGTTGCCCACCCCTGATGTTTAGCATTGTGACAAATGAAATTTGTACGTCAACCATTTGTGTGTGTGTGTGCGCGCCTCATGTGAAGTGAATAAATTAAAGTGAGTGATTTTTTTATCGTCATAAAATGTTTATAGGATTGAAAGTCAACGTTTAATTAATGAGTGACGAGTAAATGTATTGGCTCAAAATCATACATGTGATATTAGTGACATAGGAATTGTTTGCTATTTTGTTTTTATACAAGTATTACAATAGCTTTACAAAACTGTTTTCGTTTCTAATATTGTAGTTTTGTAGTTTTTTGTAACCAAATTAATTAATCTCTTCATGTGGGTCGCTCTCTCTCTCTCTCTCTCTCTCTCTCTCTCTCTCTCTCTCTCTCTCTCATTAACAAATAAATGACGTCATCTACTAAAATCAGAAACCGAATAATCTTGTTTATTGGAGCTCTTCTTTTCACCTTGGAATACAAGCCCACGGGAGTTAATCAAGTATAACTCCCGTCTTTTCCAGAGTTGTGTCCCGCGAGTAGCACGGCATGGCACAGCTGCATGAGTACTAGGCCGACCGACCTGTCAGTACATTTCCAGCGGGAATTTCATTTGATAATTATAATTATTCTATGTGCAGGGTTTTATTTTTTGCGTTGAGATTTTTTTCTTCGCCGTTTGAGATAAGCTGAGGTGTATGTTATCCCCGGCGCAATATCATCTATATAAATAATAGGCTATAGCGGTCTAGTGTCTGCAGTATATCCGAAAGTAGAGATTAAGAATTCAAAATGGTGTCATTCATAATTACGTCTCAATAAAAACATGAAAAAATCGGATCTGTCCAAAACCAAAAATAACCTAGCCTACTGATAAAACCTAAGGAAATATAACTCTATGCGAAGGTTTTGCAAGGTACAGCTAGTATGTAATAATATGTATAAACATATATGGTATCAAGATTGTTCATATTAATAATGTCAACGCAGATAGAGAAAAACTACGTTAGTATTCATCAGTTTACCCTCTCATGTAATGAGGCATTCTGAAAGTAGGGAGTAGATACGTCATTTGCGGCAGGGTGTGTGTGTGTGGTTGGGGGGGGGGGGCTTTTTTGGGCGGGTTTATCCTTGTAAAAAAAAGAAACACCTAGTCACACTGGCAACTTATGACAAAGTGATGAATATACATTCAAATATTACTTTCCTCACATGTTTAATTTACGTATTCAGAGTACAAATTAGAAAAAAAATGTGCAAAATATGTTTAATGATCAGAAAATATTTTTACATCCATTTTAAAAGGGCTCTATTTTGAACAAACTGATAGATTTTAGACCATTTTTAGCAAAATAAATAAAAGCTATTTTCAAACTTATTTACGTTAAAAAAAACCCAGCCAAAAAAACGCCCCCAATTTTGTTTGCAGGGGGCCCACCGATCCCACCCATAAGGTCTGAAAAAAATGATGCCCCTGTGAGGAGCATTGCAATAAAGCTGCATCGCAATTTTTCATTCAGTTGAACAGCCAAGCTGGCAGTGCTGTTTTCCGCTGATGCTACCTGGCCTTTCTTACATGCACTGGTCATATGGTTTAAAATACCGGCACTTCTCTGTAATGTCAAGTACCCTACGGGTGCGATCGTTACCATCGTACTGCACTTCTTACTAGAATTACGATGGCAGTGGTGCAATACGTTAAGTTATGATAGGTTAGATTCAAATTTGTTCAGAAATGTATACACCGATTTTTCGGAGAAAATCTCTATATAAATGTTCTCTTTTTTTTCACGGGGCTGTGATTTATATCGCTAAAGAAAAATACATGTTCTTTTCTGTTTTATAATAATTCCGACATCATCATTTATTTTTCTATTTTATCTTGGTTGCGTTGCCTGGCAACCAAAATGGCGTCGTGGACGTAGAGTGAAAATTAATGCAGCTATCAAGGGGCAAAGGTCCGTTTATAATAATAAGTGCATTGATGAATTTTGATAAAAGTACCATTCACCGGTGCATTAAAGTTTCATAAATAACATGCCCTTAAAAGTGGTGAATATATATATTGTTTTTTTTTTTATAAATTTCTAAAATCCATCACGCCTTCATCTAAAGTGTGGTCTACTAATCGTACTTTATTATGGATAGTCAGTCAAACAAGATGTATACATCGCCAAACAGCCGCATACAGCTATAACAGCTACTTTTAGTCACCGTTCTATTGTGTTAGCAACTATACAGGTTCAAGTTATATTCTGCTAACAATGCTCTCTCTCTCTCTCTCTCTCTCTCTCTAAATCTCTCTCTCTCTCTCTCTCTCTCTCTCTAAATCTCTCTGTCTGTCTATATATATATATATATATATATATATATATATATATATATATATATATATACTGTCTGTGCAACTATCTAATTTTTTTAAAAAATCAAGAAGTTTCTTTTTAAAGTAATAAAACTAATTTAATTGAAACTCAATACATTTAAACAAAAGGAGTTTCATATTTCAGATGGAGGGGGGAAAATACAAGACTCCCCCACCCCCACCCCCTTTTTACAGCTGCTTTCAGACTGTTCACCACCTTCCGTTTACAATGACATTAATACCCAAGTAGTAAAAAGAATGTTTTTTTCAAAATCTCCCTTGATATCAATTTACTTCCCTTTCTCCATTTTTCATTCATTTTCTTTTTATTTGATCCCGTAGGAGAACTCACACATATACACACTGACACATATACACACACTGACACATATACACACACATACACATATACACACACTCACACATATACACATACTCACACATATACACACACTCACACATATACACATACATACACATATACACACACTCACACATATACACACTGACACATATACACACACTCACACATATACACACACTCACACATACACACACTCACACATATACACACACTAACACATATACACACTCACACATATACACACACTCACACATATACACACACTCACACATATACACACACTCACACATATACACACACTCACACATATACACACTCACACATATACACACTGAACGCATATACACACAATCACACATATACACACTTACACATATATACACAATGACAAATATAACACACACTCACACATATACACACAGACACACACAGACATACTAATACTTCCCCCACCTGCGCACAAACTAAACAGCAAAAAAAAATATTTTTATTTTCAGACTTCATTTACTGGCCTCCAGACAGGACAAATCAAATAACAGAGACCTCAATCACACTGTCTTCCAGAGCAACAAGAAATACGTTGGGGAGAATTATCTAGAAAAGTGGTGGGCGGGGCGGGGGTGGGGGTGATCTTTCCCTTTCATTTTAAACTCGAGTCTTTGCGTCATTTGTAAACAGGACTGCCAGTCATAGGTGCGCAATACAATTCATGTTGGGCAGTGACATAATAGCGGATTAAATGGCAGACGCAAAAGGAACGCGCCCTGGCCCCGATATAGAACGGGCCCCCCTGCAACCTGAAACTTAACTCTTGTATTATTGTTCCCCCCGTATGTCTTTTTTTTTTTTTTTAAAAAGGGGAGTGTGGCACATTTTTCTTGAGCGTCTGAGGCATTCCACTATCGTAAACCAACTCTAACATTCCACTATCGTAAACCAACTCTAGCATTCCATTATCGTAAACCAACTCTAGCATTCCACTATCGTAAACCAACTCTAGCATTCCACTATCGTAAACCAACTCTAGCATTCCACTATCGTAAACCAACTCTAGCATTCCACTATCGTAAACCAACTCTATTTATTTATTTATTGTGGTGGAGGGATAAAAGGAAGTGGGCATATGGAAATGTAAAAAAAAAATAGTAAAATATTTGAAGATCAATGATTATGATAATATAAAAACTACTCTGATGTTAAATGATCAATAGTGCGAAGTTATTTAAATTGATTTTGACTGGCGGTTAGGATCCCCATGTAGACAGACACATGTTATAGAAAATTTATCATCAATTATTATCATCAATCGATTTGAAATTAACACTTGCGTATTCTCGATGATAATACACTATTTTACACAATATTCCGTGTCAATTAATTAAAAAAAAAAGAAACAGTAGAAAGAGATAATGATGTCACAAGTTTAACACGAGTTTATAAATGGGCAAAGTTCTGAAGATGATTTTTTTTTCAGGTTTTTTGTGCTCTTTTTAATATCCCATATAATCTTTACCAAAAAAAAAAAAGCAAGTGAAATTCTTTTAACGATATAATATAGAAAATATGAACAGTCTAGCTGTACCCTGCAAAACCTTTGCATAGAGTTATATCCCCTTAGGCTTGATCGTTAGGCTGGGTTATTTTTGGGTACGGGCATATCCGATTTTTTCATGAGTGTATTTTAAACTGGAATACTATTGAATTAATTCTTTACTTTCGATTTAACGCAGAACCCAAATCGCTATTATTTTATTAGATTTTAAGTCTTTCTTTTAACTATACAAACAGAAATAAGATACATATTTTGACACTAAAAAGTGTAAAATAAAATAAGTTTAAAAAAAATATTTATTATAAATAGACTTTTATTAAAATGTACTAAAAAAGTAAAAACATATTTCTTTTGGCTTATATCATACAAATATTTATATAAGCTTTATATACTTAGAGATTTTAGTTATAAATTGAGTTATTAAGACAAGAAAGAGCCTAGCGCTAGAAACGCGTGTTTTCATCTCAACTACCACGATGTGCAACCAAGATACTAAAAAATAATGAATTGTATCAAGAGATGGAGCCGCAAAAAACTTCCGCGACTAGGAAATGAAAAACAGTCAGTAAATTGTTGTATTTATTTATTTACCATTTTATCACTGAGCTATGGAGTGTTCATTGTGCTGAAATACTGGAAGATACGCCTATATATATATGCCGCCTAAATGGGTTGTATCTTTAAGATCTTAAAGGTTAGTCTCCACCGGGCGTAAACTCCAGTATCTGGAACTCGCGAATTTCGCCACGGCACACTAATCGAAATATTCACACAACTTCGGATTTCGGCTGAGCAGCGAATATTTGCATTTTCACTGTTTTTTTTTTTATTCTCGCCGGTGTGGTTTTTATAACGGTAAACAAAACCAAAAACGGCTGCTAAGAAACATCCATTCCAACAGAAAATCCTGATCATTAATATAAAAGATTATCATTTCAACGAAAGAGATACGAAATTCGCAAAGTCCCTTGATTACTAAATTTCGATCCGCTGGAGGCTTACCTTAATTTTACGTCATGGTAATCAAACAGAAATGGCTGCATTTAAACATTAACTAAATTTCATTTTTAATTTCGAAATTAATGTATATTCTTAACTAAACAATACTTTAGCAACAAATTTTAAGAGGAAAACTCGAAATGCATCAAGCAGAGGATGAAAGCTAAAAGTTTAAGAAATCTTTGCTCGGCAAATAGCTTAATTATTTTTTGTTTAACTATCAAGTTTTTTTTTTATTTACGCCGCCATTGCCAGCATGGTAGGGTGTAGTGTGCCTACCACACCAGCACTGTTGGCGGCGCTGATGCATGTCTGCCATCCCTACAGAGCGGCGTGGTGAGTGTATCCGCTATCATCTGCCGGGATGGCAGAAAGATGGGGTTTTATTCCTTGCCCAAACTGGCCAGACCAGCAGGGTGTGTGTACTGCTGATCGGCCAGAATGGCAAGGCGAGTGGGTTTTTTCCTGCCACTCGGACAGGGGAGAGGGTGTAGTGTACCTGTACCCTAAGCCCGAAATGGCAGGCTGCGCAGGTGTGCTTGAGTGGGACAGAGTGGATGGGTGTTGTGTGCCGACAACATCGGTCTCCACCGCCTGCTGTGAATACTGCGGTCTCGGATAGTCCTCATTGACCACAGTACCACCACCCTCGCAAGAAATAGGTTTTTTTTTCTTTTTTTATTTCCTGACTAGAGAACCCCTATGATCCATCCCCCGTGGATCATGGTATGTATCTCAGACCAGGATGGAGAGTTCATACAAATTTCATGCCAAAATATTTATATGATACTCTCTACAAACAATAGAGAAACCAGAAAACTATCAAGCTGTATTAATCGATTGAAGTAGGAGGTTGGAGTATTGCTGTGACAATGTTGATATGCACGTTGAAAATACACAAAAAAAAATGGTGTAGAGTATTTAGAACAGCCAAATGAATGCTAAAATATGATTAATTACACTCCAGTTATGTTAGAGTACCGTGATTTTTATCGATTAATTATTTTTTTTCTTTAGCGTAAATAATTAAATATAAAAAAAAAGTGGCAGTAAAATAGGGTATATCAATAATAAAGATAATGAAATATAAGCCCACCTATATAATAAAGGTCTGGGCTAAAACAGTAACATTTATAAATTATAAATTGACAATTATGTTTTTTTTTTATAAATCTGTATCGGCTATAGGTGGAAACGATACACAAAGTTAAAATGAACAGACTCACACAATAACATATAAAGATAATAAACTCCAATTTGAGAATTATGTACACTCCTATAAAATATATTTTTAACTAAAGTCTTACGGAATAGGTATTCCTCCCCCCCCCCCCCACCCCGACCCCACTTAACCTAAGTGACCAAGATGTAATAATGCAGTGTTTAGGACGGTTGCAAATTACTGCCAAATATAGAATGCAGTGGCAACTCATCAGAAGCCAGTCGGTACAGGAAGTGCTGGCCATAGTCATAGTTGGTTTGTTTACTTCGAGAAAACGTCCTCCCATCAGCAACAGGCCCGTAGCCAGGTCAAAGTAAGCAGGGAGGCACCAATACCCAGCAAGGTTGCACCTTTACTTTTTCTTTATTTTTTCCTCTTTTTCTTCTCTTTTTTTAAGTGGGGGGGGGGGGGCACTCCACACCTAGCGGGAGGGGGGGCACGGCCCCCCAGTGCCTCCCCCTTGGCTACGGGGCTGATCAGCAAGCTTTTTTTTTAAAGTTGGCTGTTTATACATATACATGTTATGTTTCAGGTTTTAGTGTCAATATTTTATAATAAATTTTTAAAATGTGTCTTACTTTCATTTTATCAAAATGTCGTTAGTGTTATCCAACATGTAAACAGATCACGATTGTCAACTAATGCCAAGACTGTGCTTAAAAAAATGTCATTATTTTCCTACATGTGTGTGTGTGTTTTTTTTTCATAATTAGTTATTAGCTAATAACTTTGACGTTTTTTTTTTTTAAAGATCACAAATTTTTTTTAGCTGTCTTGATCAAAGAATCACATAACTTTATATTTCAAATACAAGTCAGGTCACGTGTTCTATTGTTTCAATGTCTGACATGGCTGCCACCAGATAATCTTGGGTCCTCTTAAAGCAGTCACAAGATATGGCCCTTTTTGAGCAAACATCCACCCTATTATCAATTCATTACACGGCACATTACTGTCCCTCCCCAAACATGTATTTAGGTTGCACTTCCCCACCCCTGCGGACCAATGTGGTCGAACGCCAGAGCGGCCTAGAATTTTTTAATTTATTCTACAAGTCCCAGAAAGGCAGAGATGTTTTTAGATCCTACAAAATACCACGTAGGGGACGGTTTTTTTTTTGTAGTGCCCTTCTTTCACCTTCACATAATAACACGGTAAACGTGGAGCGAACAGTCACGATGACCTAAAAAATTCCTTGGAACTCACCGAATATTTCAACGGTCAAGCGCTCGACCATCCACCCCCCTATCCCCTCAGTGTGGATGTTAGTGAATTCGTTTTTTGCTTCTAAATTTACATGGCCTCGATATCCCCCCTCCCCTGGAGGTACTAACCAAACTGTTCATGAATGAGTCCAATAAATAAATATTTGGGACAACAGTCTATTCGGTTTACTACCCCCTCTACCCCCCGAAGACAAGATTTTATTGAAGAGGATTTACAACCAGCATGGCCGTCAAGTCTGACATAATCTGTGTCCTTGTATGTGGATGGGTTTAGTATTTTTATCGGTCATAGAACAATAAAACGTTTATCAATAATTCAGTGGAAAGAGTTGAACAACAGTATCCCGTTACGTAATCGATTTCTTTTAAACCGGGTTGTTTTTCTTAAAAAAAAAATAAATCAATTACTGCAAAAGCTTGGAAGACCCGGCAAAGCATGAGATATAAATAGATATGGAAGCGGAAGAGGGTGGGGAGGGGGGGAGGGGGGAGGGGGAAAAGGGGGGGGGTTTGTGCAGACAACTTACAGTCAAAAGCTAAGGCGCTGTGCTCACTGTCATCAACAGCAATAACGGCTAGTCTTTCTGTTGAGGAGGACGCCATTTGGAGAGAAGGGGGGCGTAGTCGCACTTCCTGGAACACTCTAAACGGGTGGTTTCTGTAAGAAATAAAATAACTGGTTGTTTTATTCTGGTTATTCATATTTCAGTATAAATGAACATATTTCACGAGGGGCCGGATCATCATATGAGCGTTAGATATAAAGCAATGTCACAAAATTGTGATGCGGGCCAAACCTTTCTCCCACCTAAAATTTCCGCAGAAAAAAAAGAATTTTTTTTGTTTCACAAAAACATTGATGTTGTTTATTTCTTTATTTTCCTAATAGCAATAATATTCTAAACAAAAAGATGTACATTTATTTTTTTTTTAAATGCGAAATAAATATAAAAGTGATAAGTGCTTTTGCGAAAACAATTAGTAAATGTAAGTCTTTATTGATAATTTGATTGAAGACTCAAACACATAAATGTATATATATATATACACATTATACAGAGAGGAAATATATAGATAGATAGATAGATAGATAGATAGATAGATAGATAGATAGATAGATAGATAGATAGATAGATAGATAGATAGATAGATAGATAGATAGATAGATAGATAGATAGATAGATAGATAGATAGATAGATAGATAGATAGATAGATAGATAGATAGATAGATAGATAGATAGATAGATAGATAGATAGATAGATAGATAGATAGATAGATAGATAGATAGATAGATAGATAGATAGATAGATAGATAGATAGATAGATAGATAGATAGATAGATAGATAGATAGATAGATAGATAGATAGATAGATAGATAGATAGATAGATAGATAGATAGATAGATAGATAGATAGATAGATGTGAACTTATATAACAAAATGAAAAACTTATTTAGATTTAAAAAAAAAAACTGTGTATGTCAAACGATGTATAGGCCCTAACCCTGTATTATAACTTTTGTCCCACACACCAAACGTGCGTTATATTTTTATTTGTTGAACGGTGCAGTAACAAAATTTATTTCAATGTGTAACGTTTAATCTTGTACGATTAAATTTAATTAGAATATAGCAGTATATCTTAAGAAAGCTCTGTAGTTTTAAGGCCCGTGTGTTCAAATATAATTTCACAGATGTTTACGTGTTTATCCGTGTATTTGTGATCTTCTCGGTTTTAGGATTTCAATTGAGTTTCTTTTTTTTTTTTAATGCTTTCTTCGTCTCGGCTAGTTGTATAAATCACATTAGATTCCGCTGTAATCTTATTATCTGGTCCAGGGTTTGGGCAATACCGTCTTGTTATTTTAATGTCGGTAGGTTTAGTTGTGTTTGACAGTACAGTAGTAATGAATGACATCGATCGTGTACACAGATGTGGAGAGCATCGAAAGGGTTAAATTAAATCATTGTGAATCTAATGAAATTAATCATTTACTGAAAATAGCAAACGGGTTTACAGTATGACTGTATGGATGTTTGCGTTATAAATTTTACATCTACAGTAGTCTATATAGAACACGTGTGGACCAGAGACACGCTAATTTATTTATACAGCAACATACCAGGACCATAAATAGTACTTTAGAAACATCCAATATTACTTCCAGACCATTAATCACTACTTCCCGACCACTAAACACTACTTCCAGACCACTAGACACTTCTTCAAGACCACTAAACACTACTTCCAGACGACAAGACCCAACTTCCAGACCACTAAAAACTACTTCAAGACCACTAGACACTACTTCCAGACCACTAGACCCTACTTCCAGATCACTAGACCCTACTTCCAGACGACTAAACATTACTTCTCTAGTTTTCTACCACTAGACCCAACTTCCAGACCACTAGACACTACTTCCCAACCACTAAACACTACTTCCAGATCACTAGACCCAACTTCCAGACCACTAGACACTACTTCCCAACCACTAGACCCTACTTCTAGACCACTAGACCCTACTTCCAGACCACTAGACACTACTTCCCAACCACTAGACACTACTTCCAGACCACTAGACCCTACTTCCAGACCACTAGACACTACTTCCCAACCACTAGACCCTACTTCCAGACCACTAGACACTACATCCAGATCACTAGACCCTACTTCCAGATCAATAGACACTACTTCCAGATCAATAGACACTACTTCCAGATCACTAGACCCTACTTCCAGATCACTAGACCCTACTTCCAGACCACTAGACACTACATCCAGATCAATAGACACTACTTCCAGATCACTAGACCCTACTTCCAGACCACTAGACCATACTTCCAGACCACTAGACACTACTTCCCAACCACTAGACACTACTTCCCAACCACTAGACACTACTTCCCAACCACTAGACCCTACTTCCAGACCACTAGACCCTACTTCCAGACCACTAGACCCTACTTCCAGACCACTAGACACTACTTCCCAACCACTAGACACTACTTCCCAACCACTAGACCCTACTTCCAGATCACTAGACCCTACTTCCAGACCACTAGACACTACATCCAGATCAATAGACACTACTTTCAGACCACTAGACACTACTTTCAGACCACTAGACCCTACTTCCAGACCACTAGACACTACATCCAGATCAATAGACACTACTTTCAGACCACTAGACACTACTTTCAGACCACTAGACACTACTTCCAGACCATTAAACATTTCTTTCAAACCAACAAATTCTGGAGTTGCAAACCTCAAGATAATAACAGACATCACTATCTCAAGCACCTGTGCGACGTCATTGTTGACCTACGAGACAATCAAAACGCATCGTTAGAATGGACAAGTTCATATATCAGTCCATTTCCTACACACAGATCTTTGGCCAAGATCTCAGAAACAAAAACCATGTGGAAATCAATAAAACTGAAAAGATAATTGAGTTAAAGGTTCCGTCAGCTGGACAGTATGTTATAAAGCATGGTGTAATACGGAAGCTAACACATCGACTTGAGACTATTAAGAAAAAGTATATTATTGAGAGAAGTAGGATGGGTGGCCGAGTAGTGGAGACGCTGGACAACGACCTGAAAGTCCTCGGTTCGATCCTTGGTGAAAGTTGGTTAAAGTACCACCCAACTTTAAAAGGGTACCTGATTTAAGTTGGGAAAGTAAAGGCGGCTAGGCCGAGATTACAGAAATAGATGAGTTGTACTTTTCATCTACCCCGTTGGCCCTTTAGGAGTTAGGGAAATTTGTATGCAGTTTGGAGTGGGGAGGGGGAGTAAAGCAACTACATGTACAATGAGCCATTTGAAAACATTGCTCTGTGTTGTATAGACAGAGGCAGAGGCGGAGACAAAGGCAGAGGCAGAGACAGAGGTGGAGGCGGAGACAGAGGCAGAGGCGGAGACAGAGGCGGAGGCGGAGACAAAGGCAGAGGCAGAGACAGAGGTGGAGGCGGAGACAGAGGCAGAGGCGGAGACAGAGGCGGAGGCGGAGACAGAGGCAGAGGCAGAGGCGGAGACAGAGGCAGAGGCGGAGACAAAGGCAGAGGTGGAGACAGAGGCAGAGGCGGAGACAAAGGCAGAGGCAGAGACAGAGACAGAGGCAGAGGCGGAGACAGAGGCAGAGGCGAAGTTCAGGGGCAGAGACAGGCAGAGAGATGCAGAAGCAGATGTTTGGTTCCTTGTCTACCAAGTTGAGCTGACAATGAAATTTATTATTTTTATTGTATTGAGGATGAACATAGATGAGTTTAAGAATGTGTCACAGAATATAGATCTAATTATAGATCTTTTTTTATATTCTGTGGAGAGATGAATTGTAAAATTTTAAATGGGTTAAATTTAACTTAATAGTTCATTTAGTCATGCTTGAAAAGTATAAACTATTTTATTTTTATTAAATGGATTCATTAAATAAACAAATCTATAACCAGAACACTGTTATGCGGCCTTTTTTTTTTTTGGTTGCATTTTTTACACCTAGTCATGAAAATGTCACAGAACACCGATAATATGCTTCCAACATCTTCCACTCCCCCTCCCCCACTTTTATTTCTTCCCGTGCCCTGCCCCAGAGATAGCCGGCCAATGACTGAATGAACGTTACAGAGTTTACCTGTGGTGTCAGGAACCAAAACATAAACTAAGTTGTACAGGTGGTAAAGCAATAACAAAGTATTCAGTAGCTACTATCTCGAAGAAATACTCAACCACAACTTTCTTTTAAACCTGTAACAAAGTATTCAAAAGCTGATATCTCGGAAGAAACACTAATGAAATGTTACCGTTACAAAGTATTTAACTTACTTGGGAGAAATACTTGCCGACAAGAAGTTACCTTTAAAAATCTCTTTCATAGCCTTCAGTTTAGTAGCTACTACCTTGGAAATACTTCATGCTACATAACTTTTGAACCTCTGATAAAGTATCCGTTAGCTATCGACCCTAAAGAAATACTCGATGACAATATAATTTTAACAGACAGCTGGGGGAACAGAATACGTCCACTTTTCAAGAGACATGACAATATGAGATGGCAACTTCACCCCGACATCCAGCGAATGGCAATAGTTCTTACATGTCTCTTGAAATCTGACTATCCCCCCCCCCCCCCCCCAATCCAATGGCATTAACTACTACACAAAGAAATGCATTCTGTCATTCTATTATTATTGACTTGTTTTCTAGAAATGTATTTAGAAATGATTATTTTGTAATGTAAATTTAATAATAAGAATCGATCTAACTTGGATTATTGAAAGTTTTGTGTTACAAGTTGTCCTCTGGTTATTGATACAAACGAAAGTACTTGTGTGAATGTTTGCTGATAGTCTTCTTTTATTATTCTTTAATGTACAGCTCTTATCTTCGTGTATCCATTCACTGATCCACAATATATTTTAGTGACGACATGGACTATTGCAATACAGGGAGCAATTATTTGTCCATAAATACAAAATACACGTGAAAAAACAGAATTTACCTTATATTTTTAAAATACAGCTATTAGCATGTGTTTTTATTTTTCAGTTGCATCTTATTTATCTATCTATATCATCTGTTTACATACGCACCTGTTTGGTTGTAAAGTAAAAAATATATTTGGTATTAACCATAGTTTGAAAATTAACATAAGATCTTTTTTTTAATAAATATGCAGAGTGTATTAGGAAGATTAATTCGATTATTTATTGTTTTAGTCCTTATTCTTCCTATTCATCAGTAAATAGCATTGACCTTAATCCTTCCTCTTAACCTTTAGTATTTAAATATTGAATGACGTCACTGTACTCACCCTTTAGTGTAACAGTTGCAGAAACACCAGACCGAAGACTTTGATTACGAAGTACAAAAATCTGAACTCGTTTACAAGAACAGAAATCCTATATTTCTATTTTTTTTTCAATAATGCGTCTGTAAGACTGACTACACGTGCACATGTATATTGCTTTACTCTCCTCTAACTGTAGGCTCTGTTAGTGCTCACGTTAGGAAAAACACACGCGTGAAAGCAGCGGCTGGAGGGAGTAGAGGTGGAGGGAGGTTGATTGTGGCTGTCAAGGTGGGGGGAAGGAGGGAGGGAAGGGGATTAGTTGAATGGCGCTCTCCTAGCTGCTCAGTTAAATGAAGTGGGGCTCGTTAACCTTCCCTCCCCCCCCCCACACCCAACCCCATTAGATAATTAGGCCTGGTCACGCCACTGAGTTAAAAAAAAAAAAGAATTCAGCAAACAATTTTAACTGCTGCAAGAGCTTTACAGAAAAAAAATGGTATAGCAGCAAATTGGTCAATGAATTGTTATTTTATAGGATTTTTAACTTTCTGTGTGTGGGTGACTGCGTTTGTGAGACAGTATATCTTGTTACTCAATTTATGACCTGTTCTCATTTAGTGAGAAAGCTCAAATATGGCACGTGTGAAGATTCTGCATGCCAATACTTGCTTTGAACTATTCCGATTCATGAATCAACACCTTGCAGAATTACGAATCTTTTTTAGTATAATTCATGGTATAATTTATCATCGAAAAAAAAAATAATACGCTTTGAGTTTCCGAAGTACAGCACCGGTGCATAGGTGTGCAAAATAGTGAAGCCTTTTTTTTTCAGTCTTAGATAGATAGTCTGCAAATATTTATATAAATTATTATTATTAAAATTAAAAGCTCGGGAGAATACAATATACTTGGCTGAACGCATGGTTAAATATGTCTATACATTAGTTGATAAATAGCAATAAATAAATAGCGAAACTATTCATCGAAATGAACACCCAATCTTTTTTTTTTTAATGATGATAGATTTATAACATATAGTTATGCACACGTAAATTTTCAACCCATTCATTATGACTTTAAAACTTGTTTGCACTCAACCGAAATTCCTCTGGATCGCGACCATGGGCGTATTCATGGGGGGGGGGGGGCATGCGTCTATTTTGAAAAAATGTCATATAAGAGGGGAGCATTTGCTACCCCCCCCCCTTACATTTAAAAAAATGTCATAAATTTGTTATTTGTCCCCCCCCCTGGAAAATTGTTGCCCCCCCCCCCATGGAAAAATTCCTAGCGACGCCCATGGTCACGACCCATACTTTGAGAAACACTGAACTAGGGAATTATTTTTTTCTTCACGTACGTTTTGTTTACTTACTAGTGCATTTTAATAGAAAGTTAAAAACTAATTTTTAATTAGTTTTTGTTCATAATATTTTCGAAAAAAAGGCAGATAAGATTTTTGTTAAATACAACAAGTTGATTTTGTTTTAAAGAGAAACATTATTTATTAGTCTAACACAGTGGTTCCCCAACTTTCGACATGTTATGTACCTCTTCGTTATCTTCTTAATAATAAGTACCCCATTGCTTACCGTTATTCCGGTTCTAGTTTCCCTTTAGTTTGTATCTCTTTAACCGTGTAAGTTTACCAGCTGTTCTCAACACGGTGCGGCGCGTACCCCTCACTTAACTCTTCGAGTACCCCCGGGGATACGTGTACAACACTTTGGGAAACACTGGTCTTACACAGTTTGACACAAAAAAGAACATACTGCGCGCTGCATCAAACAGAGTGTGCACACACGATAGGACTCAGCATGTACTGACCAATCACACATATGACGCCTTATCCTATGAGTGCAGCAGACGATGTGAGCTTCAATTACATAACAGTGTCAGCTTAAATCTAAAAACAGTAATCAAATGAATGTACAGTACTACAAAGGGCGGCTACCTTTGTTTCCCAAATTTAAGTCAGGCGCCAAATTAAAGCTTGGTGGACTTTATTTAATTTTCACAAAGACCTGCTTATTCTAACAATGTTTCGAACTCGGAACTCTCTCTGATTGACAGTCAAGCGCTCTACAGCACTCGACCACCCGTCCTCCAGTTTTTTCCCCACAAAGTTCCATTTTTCCAAAACGGAAGTGGGATTTATTATAGCTAAAAAATCTCCCCAAAATATGGTGTGTGTAATATACACTGTGTATGAGTGTGTGTGTGTGTGGGGGGGTGTATTTCTTGATTATCCCTCGAAAGGACACTCTCCTTGCTTGTTTGAAGGGGTACAACTTGCTTTGTTCATTTTCCATTTTTTTGTAAGGCATCTGCTCTGTCACCATAGTTGTGCAAGTTTTATATTCCCGTGTCCAATCTGTGCCCTAGCATCTGTCGCGCCTAACTACCTCAGAATCTGAGATTAATCCTTGGAATTAAAAATCGGTTTGATATGTTTTTTTGTTGTTTTTTTTTTTCTGTTTTTTTTTTTTAAACTGCAGACCACGAGCGGCATCTGCCGAACTTCAGATGACAACTCTGCCATCATATGCTCGGACTTCAGATGATAACTATGTCATCATATGTTCGGACTTCAGATGATAACTCTGCCATCATATGCTCGGACTTCAGAGGATAACTCTGCCATCATATGCTCGGACTTCAGAGGATAACTCTGCCATCATATGTTCGGACTTCAGATGATAACTCTGTCATCATATGTTCGGACTGGAGAGGATAACTCTGCCATCATATATGTTCGGACTTCGTTTAGCATCACTGGCAGGTTATCACAACTGACGTCAGTGAAAATATGAATATTTTTTTTTACCTTTATTAACTATTTAATTTACTTACTTAAATTTTAAAAATAAACATTAGAGCAATGCTATGAATCTATTTTAAGCCTTTTTTTCTTATTAGCGTAAAATAAAACATTGAAAATTTGGGGAGAAACAATCAGATTGGCCTCAATGGTTACAGCCAGTGCGTCAAACTTGCCCCTCCTCTGAGCTTGAGGGGCCCCCACATTAGGAGATTATTTGTCACCTAGTGAAACCTACTATAAGCCCCCAGCATATGATAATCACCATGGGCCATGTGCAATGTTGCCATAATAATGCCACCTCTATAAAAGGAAGTGTGTGTGTGACGCCCCTGTAAGTATGAGATGAAATCTCTTAGATCCTATAAACCACTAATGGGACAGTTTTTATGGCGCCCTTCTTTCATCCCCACCATAGACGATTAGTGCAATTGCCATGGAAGCCCCACGGGAGATATGGGGAGGGGGGATTAAGCCATGACCTGAAAAATGTCCAATGTCCTCACCGGAGGTACCTTCAGGTCCACAGTCGAACGCTTTATCACACGACCACCCGTCCCCATAAAAGGCAGTGGCATCACTTGGGAGTGATGGGTGCGAACCTGCACTGGGTGACACCCACTCAGGGGTGACACCAAAAATGAACAATGCTAAATTTCATATCAGAAAGAATTCGGTCTCATCGGTTTTTATAACCGGACATATTTTAAAACATGAGTAGTAGCACGGGGTGCCACCATGCAGAGCAGTAGACCAGGGTGCCACCATACAGAGTGTCAGACTAAATTAATACAATTCTTGAGATGGTTGAGATGCTTTCGAATATGACCCAGTGTTAAAAGAGCAGCTAATGAGGTTAAAGAGGACAATCTACATGTACAATAAAGGCATCCGTATCTTATCTAACTCAAAATGAGTTTATATATGTCCTGGCACTTCATGTGAAGGAGATCCTATCGGGACATAAAGGCTGCAAAGTATTTTAAAATTATGTTCGATAGCACACCTGACATATCAAACACTTACCAGATGTTTTATCACTCACATTTTTCTATGATAGGTTGAGCTTTTAGAAGAGATACGAAGGCTGAGTAGTTATCTGAAGGCAGCGGATATTCACCTTGACAACGCCAAAGAGTGGTCAATAATTGATGTTTTGAAATTCATTGCTGAATGGGGCTTCCTAGAATATATGCCAACAGTTTCACTGAGCCTGCAATTATTTATCACTATCTGTGTGTCTGTAGCTTCATCTGATAAAAGCTTTTCAAAAATGAAACTAATAAAAAAAAAGTATCTGCCACCCACTATAGTAAGTCAAAGCTTTCTGATCTTTCTCGGTTTTCTATTGAAAGTGATATGGTGAACGTTATTGATATTGATAGAGTGATTGACAGATTTGCAGCTTTGAAGACCATTAAAGGAAAATTTTAATAAATTTTATTGTCAAAATAACAATAATTTGACTTTGCTTTGCTGTTGTTGCAGCTCTTATATGCGTTCACGCTAAATTATATTGTGTAATTTGTTTTCTATCTTATATATTTAAAACTCATCAACTCTTGGACCAATTGGACGTATTTTACAGACGTTACAATTATAGGCGGTTCTCTAAGGTCTAGTGCAGGTAAATTCGAAATATGTTCACGTTGGAAGTCGGGGTAGGGATGGGGGGGGGGGGGGGAGGGGAGAAATAGAGAGTTAGAGAAGGTGACACCTGAATTTTTCGCACCTGGTGAAGCCAACCTTAGTGACGCCACTAATAGAAGGGGCCCCATATGGGATACGCGCCCTAGGCCATGAGTGCAGTAAGGCCGCCCCAGGGTTAAATATGTAATCCTTCGCTCCTTCGCCTGTCATGTGAAATAACCTTCTTTGTCCTTTACATATTGATTAAATCCGAACACGTTAGCCCACTATCTTTTTAATCTTCTCACCGTAAAGAAACAATCATCAATTTTTAAAACTGTTTTGCTCTGTTCAAACACGGTCTTGCCCTGCCTTCCCCCCCCCCCCCACCCTTTATAAACAAACAAGATGATTGCCAGAGTTATTGGGCTGATCAATTCACCCCTTATTAATTTTTTTTTACCAGATGAATAGGACGGGTATGTAAGGGACATAACTGCAAAGTAGAGCAATGGTATGAATCGATATCGCTGGTTGCTTTACCAACTCAGTGAGATAGAAGAGTTCACTTTTCCTGGTTCGAAGGTTAAATCAATGCAGGTTTTGGAGCAGAAATAAATAACAGAAAAATACACATTTGTAATATATATGTATATACCTTATAGTTCCATTAATATGAATACATCATCCAGTCTTGTTTTTACAAAAATCATTTTATGTAAAAATTGAGGGATTTTTTTTTTGGCCATAACAAAATATTCTTTTGATGGTATAAACGGGGTCGGGCTATTAGTCTTATACACTCTGGTCTACCCGGCTTTTGTGGTGTCAGGCAAAAAACGTTGGCCAAAAGAAAATAATGGCTAATGGAGTATTTTTCCAGCTAAGCACTCTAAAAAACAGTTGGTCGTGGGGCTGTATCCAATCCATCACAAAGATACGTTCTTATGGGCAGGCAAACTAGGCCAACCAAGAGCTCCTTTCCATGTTCTGGGGGCCTGGGATCAGCGGCGTAGCATGGGTATCGGCCGCCCAGGGCGGAAGACGATTTTGCCGCCCTCTCATTTAGGTATTTCAATTTAATCTATACATTTTTGCCCCCCCCCCCAAAAAAAGTAATAAAAAGTGCCCCCGGTGCGGACCGCACCCACCGCCCCCCCCTAGGTACGCCACTGCCTGGGATAATTAGTTTTGCCTGGGATTTCTTTTGTAGTCTTTGCCTGGAGCCCCCAAAAGACCAAAGAACGGCTATTCCACAACATACACCAGAGCTGGGGGTACTGAAGTACCTAAACTCATACTTGCACTTGCATGTTCAGTACTTGAAACATCTCTAACACCTAAACACACTAACATACACACAAACAAACACACTCTAAAAATAGCTCAGAAATGAGTCAATATAAGCCCCGAGCCGCACCTATCTTATCCGCCGCCCGAGTGTAAATAGTAATTTGCCTCCCCCTAGCACGATTCAACCCCCCCCCCATTCCCAGGCATTGTCTACCGTAGTGAGATATTTTTTACATTAACAGCGGCGTAGCGTGGGTATCGGCCGCCCAGGGCGGAAGACGATTTTGCCGCCCTCTCATTTAGGTATTTCAATTTAATCTATACATTTTTGCCGCCCCCCCCTAAAAAGTAATAAAAAGTGCCGCCCGGTGCGGACCGCACCCCCCCCAGGTACGCCACTGCATTAATTAGTAGAAATAATTGATTTTTGAACATCTTTATTCTAATTACTGCTTATTTTATTTTAAGCTATGCAAGTTTAAAAAAAAAAGTGAAGTTCCCTTAGCCCTAGAGGGCCATCGGGGAAGAAGACGTGTAGAATTCATCTGTTTCTATAACCTCGGAATGTAAAGGGATTATGGGGTTAGCAGCCGCCTTCCCAACTTAAGTCGAGTACCCTTTTAAAGCTGGGTGGACGTGTGGGACGACTTTGAAACAAATTTCACCTGGAAAAAATCCCATGGTTCTCACAGAGGATCGAACCCAGGACTGTCGAATATCTACATCATTCGGCCATCCGCCCCTTTACAAGTTTAGAAATCTGATATTCTAAATTTTCATTGTGAGAATAGTTTATAAAGCATTGCCCACAACTTTTGTTTTAATGCTTACAACTTTTATATAACACGTAGTGACCTAGTTTATAAGACGGCATTCATTTGCATTCATTTAATCAAACTAAACAAACAAAGTGCAATAAACAAAAACGTATATTTCGAGATTTCGTGAATGCAGGGCCGTGCCAGTCCATCAATTGCATGTATTTCATTTTTGATGTGGGTAATAAATAGATTGTTTCACCTATATGTATATCTTGATCTATTTCAGTTAGGCCTATGTGAATGATCACTAGTTCGCATAAATAGTTCATTTCTTATTATTTTTCCTTTAAATCCTGTAGTAGCAATGGCTCTCAACAGTGTCGCGCCAGTGTACAAGGTTTTCTGCAGTCTTCTTCAGCTGAACCCGTGACATTCCTTGCCTCCTTTATTTCATTTCCGACAGTTCTTTTCCGAAACTCCGTGATTGTTTTTTCTTCTTCACTCCTCTCTTCCTCTAGTTCTGTGGGTTTCATTCTAATGATTCTCTGGTGACATTGTCAGCCGGTTTTTTGAAGAGTGTTCTATCCATCGCCAATTTCTTTTCTTTATTTCCTATCGAATATGCTATAGTTTAGTTTTCTCCCACAATATGATGTTGGGAATCTTTTCAGGTCACGTGACGTTCACGGTTAGTCGCAGGCATCTATTAACAAATGACTGAAGTCTGCTCGTAATGTGCTTATGTCTTTCTCCGTTTTTCAAATACATATAGGAGGACAGCTTTGACATTTGTGTTAAAGATTCTAATTTTAACATTCAGTGAGAAAACTTGTGATTGCCATATGGGTTTTAATGTATAGAAGGCTTGTTCTTTTATTGGCGAGTCTATGCTTTATGAAGTTTGTGTCTTCTTCAGCCCCTTCTTCTTTACTGACAATGCCTATGCCTCATAGATAGGTGAAGCGGGAAGTCTTTTTGATATTTACTCTTTTAAGTATCAGCTTCCATAAGGTCTCTTTGTCAACACTTCCAAAGTTTTTTTTCAAAATTTACAAAGGTTATTACAGTGGTAACTGCCATTCAAACAATAGTTCTATTATAATTATCATTGTTGCTATTAGATCTATGCATGATTTTCGAAAGCCTTTGGGATTCTCTCGTCAGGTGCATAATTCAGGTAGTAGTCTAGTCATGATTCATCTCAGGTGCATCATTCAGGTAGTAGTCTAGTTACGATTCATGTCAGGTGCATCATTCAGGTAGTACTCTAGTCATGATTCAGTTGCCCTCACAATTAAGCGTAGAACTTATCTCTTCTTACAGTAAAAAAAAAAATAATCAATTTAACGGGTCATTTTCTTTGCGTTAACTATAAGCTGTTTAAACCCTTTCCGTGTAAGCTATTCTTGGAAAATTAAATATTCACTCATTTTTTTTTATTTCGGGAAAAGGCAAGAAAAAATGTAAACCACTAAAGAGCACCATGGGAACCAAATTTACTTTTTCTTTGTTGAGTTTGGTGCATCTCTCATTGAATCACTTTATTCTTTGTTGAGTTTGGTGCATCTCTCATTGAATCACTTTATTCTTTGTTGAGTTTGGTGCATCTCTCATTGAATCACTTTATTCTTTGTTGAGTTTGGTGCATCTCTCATTGAATCACTTTATTCTTTGTTGAGTTTGGTGCATCTCTCATTGAATCACTTTATTCTTTGTTGAGTTTGGTGCATCTCTCATTGAATCACTTTATTCTTTGTTGAGTTTGGTGCATCTCTCATTGAATCACTTTATTCTTTGTTGAGTTTGGTGTATCTCTCATTGAATCACTTTATTCTTTGTTGAGTTTGGTGCATCTCTCATTGAATCACTTTATTCTTTGTTCAGTTTGGGGCATCTCTCATTGAATCACTTTATTCTTTGTTGAGTTTGGTGCATCTCTCATTGAATCACTTTATTCTTTGTTCAGTTTGGTGCATCTCTCATTGAATCACTTTATTCTTTGTTTAGTTTGGTGCATCTCTCATTGAATCACTTATTTCTTATTACTTTATACCCTCCACACACACAATTGTGTCAAAATTACTACAGAAAGTGGCTCGCACTACCCTACGCCCGGCCACCCCGATTATATAACATTTCACAGAAATATTTCGAAAGAGGACTTGCTGACCTAACTTTGCATGCTCATTAAAAAAATAAGAAGATGAATGTTTAGGAATCGATGAGCAAATGAATGTTTAGGATTCGATGGGCAAATGAATGTTTAGGATTCGACGGGCAAATGATTGTTTAAGATTCGATGGGCAAATGAATGTTTAGGATTCGATGGGCAAATGAATGTTTAGGATTCGATTAGATGGCATGATGAATATACATCAATGTATATGTTTAAACATAGAGAATCAAATTTAGTTGTTTTTTTTTGATAATGAGGCTGGTGCTTTTAAGTTCTAAATTTTCTGTTTACTTGTGCAATGTTATCAAATAGAGTGATATATAATCATATGCTTTAAATTACATAGCTTCTGCACAAAGCTGGCAATAGTTTTGAAGCTCCAATTTAGAGTGAACAAAATAAAATAAAAAAAAAACTGTGGTTAATTTTAAAAAATGTATTTATTTATAAAACAGGTATCAAAATATTACATATGAAATAGCATCCTATCCAATGGAATGATGTTATAATAAACAATGCAAATAAAATGGCTGCCTTCAATTGCCTTTTTTTTCTTTCGATAAATTCATTTTTGGAGGCTATAAAAAGTGATGTCGTACAGTATGTTAGAAGTAAATTTTTGTTTATTTTGTGCTTTGTACTTAATCATAACAAAACTGTTGATCATTTTACATTATTACCTTTATGGAATAAACATACAATAGTCTTTAGCTTAAAATATCATTAAAATCAAATTTTAAAATTCCAGTGCTAGCTCATCATAATTAAGAAAACTATGTTTTTATGAAAAGAAAAGGGAATATTAAAAGTGCATGTACCACTTTAATATTAAACCTGTTTTAATTTACAAAAATAAAATGAGAGTCGACAGATTATGCAATAAAAGTAAGGAATAAATATTTCAAATAAATGACTTTTTAAATAATTTGTATACATTTGATCTAATTTATAAACTTCAACTACAGAACAAGCTAGGACTGGCTTAGATTAAGTAAAATCTACAAGTATGTAACAAAAAAATATTACGGGCAGTTAAAAAAAAAAAAAACTACATTAAACATTTCTGGAATGTAGTCATTTCATTTTCTAAGACCTATTAGTCAGTGCCGGATCTGTAAGGTATTTAAATACCATCCAGACCCAATCATCATTCCCTCATCAATCTAAGTTCACACACACCATTCACATCAGTTCAAACATTCGGCCAACTCAAAAAAAAAATAATGCAATAAATACATGCACGGTGTCTTAACCACAGTCAGGCCAGTGCCAGCAGTCAGAACAAGTATAAAACAAAATTATGAATATTTCTATGAGATTTGATTTACAAATTTCAACAAGACAGATCTTAAAATACAGTAAATTGCTCGGTATTAAATAAAAGACAAGTGAACATAATGTTAAGAAATGTTTAAAAAATGTATCATGATATAACAGCTTTTGTTAAAATAATAATTTTAAAGGCTGATTTAGAAAGGAAAAATATAACAGTCAAGTGGACCAAAAGTTTGTTGAAGAGAATCTGAAATATGTTTGGATATGTCACTACCAGAGTAAGTAGAAATCCTTTTAAATATATACCATGATAAAAAAAATGATACATTTTGAAACTGTGAGAAATTTTGACTATTACAAAATAAAAAATAGAAACTCATCATTAAAAAAGTCTTCATCACATAAACGCTGCTTAAATAAAAGTTGATGTAATTTTATAAATGACGAAGATCATTTTCTAGGCCATAAATTTTGGATTTAAGATTTTTTAACTCTCCAATCAATTTTTTTGATCTTCCAGCAGTTTTTCTGACATTGGTCAACACCTGCATGTCAAGGTCATCTGGCCTATTAAAATTCATATCATCTGTAAATCCTAAGGTGACCTGATGACAAAAACAAATAAAATATTTTATTTTAAAACAGAAGTAACCCGAATTCCTTTAAAAGCAATGCAAATTTCAATGTATGTTATTCAATGTTTCTTGAAACAGGGTTAAATTTGCATTTAAATGAGAAAATATATTGTATCAATGGCTAAACTGCAACCCTTGAGTAATTTTATTAAATTTTTAATTTAAAAAACATTACCCATAACATATAAACATGTACATTGTGAAAGAATTAAGAAAGAAATATGGTAAAAAAAATTTGCATTCAAAATGATTTGATACAACATAAAAAAAAATACTTTTTATTAATATAAACATACAAGTTACTAATAACACAAATGCACTAGATACCTTATATAGCTGTTTCTCAACATCCTTTAGTCGGAGCCTCAAGTTTTTAATGTCATTTCTAAACCCTTCCACCTCAAGATTTCTTCGGCGTTCTAAATCCTGATATCTAGAATTCATTAACTGCAGACGGCTTGTCATTTTTTCACTGCGATCCTAAAAAAATTAAGAGCAGCAAGGATATTGAAATCAAAAGAGATGCAGTTATATAAAAAAAAAAATTGGCTAAAAATTAACTGTTGAAATTTCTTATGTTTTTATTGAATGCATGTGTTAATTAAATATCTCCAATTTTATTTGGATTGAAATATTTGAAGATTATTTTAATGCATGTTTTTTTGAAGATGGCAACCTCCACAAGCCATACATTAAGAAGAGAAAGCAAATTTATACGCAATTAACTCAAGATCTATTTGATATTAAAATTTCTTGTCGTTTGGACAAAAAAAACAACTCATTTTTCAGTTTGCTTCCCACTTAAATGTGAAACATAAATACAAGTAAATTTTTTTTGTAATGAACTAAGTATTAAAAAGGACCGTTACTTGGAAAACCTCTCTGGTGACATCCCCTTCCTCTCGGAGCCGAGACAGTTCATCTTCCAACTGAATCACTTGCTCTCTGTAGTTGTCTGCAAGTTTTTGGCTTTGAAGTAACTGAAACTCTAGAGACTGGAAATTATAAAACAAACGGTCAACAATGTTATAGGGATGACATTTAAAAAAATGATTATTTTCAGATTTTATATCTCTTACCATTAAGGGGAGATGGAAAACTAAACAGACCAGTGTAACCTATCCATACCAACTTGCACTTTAAAGACTAATGACTCTTGTTAAGTGGTAGAGACAGATTTTACAATTTATATATTTTGTTTAAATCACAAGTATACAAGAGCAATAAATGTCAAGAATAAATGCCAACTCGGAGTGAGGTGAACATCATCCTGTGTATGAAAATCCCATCCACATTATATCACTGATTAACAAAGATAAATTATGTACATTTATTATTCATGAGAAACTTCTCTAAAAAAGGATCCACAAGAGAAAATTTGGCATATCAATGGACTAGTTAGAAGTTGTTTTTTTTATGAAGCATTTACATGTAATAAATTTTACATTTTAAAATTAATTTCATGGGAGGAAATCATGATATGTGTCAAGTCAACATAATACCATTATTTATTCATTCTAACGTCATATTTCTGGACACAAAGTAAATCAATGACCTTTCACCACAACTGTAGGGGTTAAATTTTCTACTGATTTAAAATCCACTAATGAAAAATAACCAAATGCCTAAGATAACAGACTAAATTATACAGCATTAGCCCATAATTACAATAATTTATAACTAATTCACAATTTTAAATTGTTGTACAGTATAATCTCAAAAATTGAAAAAAAAAATCTAAACAAAATTCAAAATATTAGACAAATTTCCAAAAAGAACTATTAAAAAAAAAAAAAGAAAATATTACTTGCCTACCTTACAAATACTTAAAAATAATGATTAAAATAGTAAAACCTTGAATATTAAAAAATGCTCTCAAAATACTTATCAGTTCAAAATTTTCTATTTACATATTTACGCTCCTTTTCAGGCACTAGCATGTTTACCTTGACTTCTTCAGGATCTATTTTCTGTTGAGTAAATGATGTATTGACTGCATTCTCTCTAAATGAGGCAGTAGCCTGTTGTTTGATGACATCCATCTCTCGGAGAAGCCTGTCCTTCTCTGCCATCCAGGCTCTCTCTATGGCCCGGCCCTCAAATCTTAACTCTAGGAAATCCTTGGTGCTGTCATAAAGCAGATCCTGGGTTTTATGCAACCTAAATAATTATGAGAGCAGAATTAAAATAAAAATAACTTGTATATACTGAGAACAACATTTTAATCTGAGAAATAACCTGACAATGGTTCTTTCCAAAACCCAGTAATTAAAAAAAAAAATCATAAATAATAATAATAAAAATAAGCCAAACTTTTCAGTTAAAGTCTTTATTTTTTCTTCATCTCTCTGCCTTCTTGTCTCATATTCTTCATCTTTCACCCTTCTGTCTTCAAGAAGAGCTTCTGTTTGCTCTTTAGCTAGTTTAGTTTGCTCAGCCAATTGAGCTTGTAAAGATTCAATCTAAAGTTGTTAAAAAAAATTGTCATTCTTTTTTTTTTTAATTTAATGACTGATTTTTACAAAAAAAAAAAAATAAAAAATTAGAAAACTACCAGAACAACATTTTATTGCAATTTGGACTGAATTCCATACTTTATTACCACGAAAAGTTCTTACAAAAATTTGTATGCATATTTGTTATATTAAATACAATTTTTCTTATAAGTTATAAATTAAAAAAAAATTGTTAGAATATTGAAATGTACACAACAAAATAGAAATACCATGATTTTATCAGAAGGATGAGTAGACTTTTAAAACACTGCTACCCACCTGTAAAGTAAGCATTTCATTTTCTTGGGCCAGTTTTTCTTCAGGCAATTGTATAAGTGAAGATCTGTTTTCAGTTGCTGATTTCCTTTTACCTATTGGTTGTTATAAACAAATGAAATTTTAATAAATACTTTTTAAAATTAAAAGAAAAAAAAATTAGTGAAAAAACTTTTTAAAAAAAAGCAACAACTGCCTTTTGAAAGGAATATATCATAATATGGGTTATGAAGATGTTTATAAAGGATTGTAGAACAACAGCAACAAATATCTTCCAAGTTGCAGGACATTTAAAAAAAAAGAGGCTGAAAAGGTTTTAGATATTTAAAAAACTTTCAGAATGGATGATTTGTTTAAAATAATATCTATTTGCTATTTTATTTTCATACAAGTATCTCTAGGGATACATAAATAAGGATAGAAAAGGTTTTTAAAAATATTTTTTGCAATAGATTTTCATAGAATGAGATTGTAAAAAAAAAAAAAAAAAAAATCATTTTGTTGAGAACTTCACAACAGTTTATGAGCTAACCTTGTGATTCACAAAGTATACAGAGAATTTTCAAAACATAACGGGTAAGCTGTAATTCTTCTAAACTAATTACCTGATAATTTATTTTTTTAGAACAAAAAAAACTAATTCTTAAGAAAATTCTAATATTTATATAAATTTTGAGAATTTAAAGAAAAATTTAAGTGGGATCCAATATGGCTTATCAGTTTATTTTTTTTACAATTTATCACAATAGATGGAATTAAAATATTGCCTTTAAATGACATTTTAACATTTTAGCAATGATAGAAAATACATATACATGTATTGTAATGTCATAAACTCGTGTGGAGAGGCCGAACTCCCATCGGGCGCCTCCCCAGGTGGCGGATAGGGGAAAGCTCGCCAGATATGGTGAGTGCCGATGAAATACAATTCTCAGGGCGGACCAAAGCAGGCAACTACTGCCTTGTAGTTAGTGGAGGGATCCACAAAGGCTAAGGGACCTAACCTTAAACAAAGGCAGCTACCCACAAGGCTGTGAAGGGCAACACCCTAGTGGTTGAGCACAGGGCTAACTACCCAGTCATGTAAAAAAAACACTAGTTACGAAAGCCAATCAACAATTCAAAAACCGGACTGATTCAAATGGAAACCAACCTTCGCATGATCACGGACATGATTACTGGCTAGCGACTTGGAACGTGTTAAGCCTATACAGAGCAGGAGCCCTAACCCGCCTCACTGAACAGCTTAGAAAATACAAAATAAAAATAGCAGCACTCCAAGAAATCAGATGGAAAAATTCAGACATACTAAAAACAACAGAGTATACCATCTTTTATAGTGGAAAAACCACAAATACATTAGGAACAGGTTTTGCCGTCAGGAAAAACATCCTCAATCAAATAATTGGCTTTAAACCAACCAATGAAAGATTGTGCAGCCTCAGGATTCGTGGCAAAATGTTCAATATGACCCTAATATGTGCCCATGCACCCACTGAAGATTCAGAAGGGAATACCAAAGAGGAATTCTATGATGCCCTAAAAAGGTTATATGAAGAAGCACCTAGACATGATATCAAATTAGTGTTAGGAGACTTCAACGCTAAGATTGGCAAAGAAACAGTATACAGACCGACAATTGGAAGCTACAGTCTACATGAAGAAAGCAACGATAATGGAACACGTCTGATTGATTTTGCATCTGGCAAAGGCATGACCATTAGTAGCACTAAGTTTCCACACAAAAGAATACACAAAGAAACATGGAGGTCACCAGATGGGGTGACAAGAAATCAAATAGATCATGTGCTAATAGACAGGCGACATGGTTCAGATATTCAAGATGTCAGAAGCTTCAGAGGAGCAGATGCCGACACAGACCACATGTTAGTCAAAATAAAGTATAGACAAAATAAGTATCTTTCACAACACAAAAGCAAAGATAACAAACCAATTTGACTGTGAAAAACTAATAAAAGAGCCACAAACAAAAGAAAAATATGCACAAGAAATTAAAAGCAAACTAGAAACACTAGATATAGATAATACTGAAAATCTAAATAGCCACTGGGAAAAGATTAAACAAATCATAAAAAACACAGCGGAAAGTGTCATAGGGTACAAGCAAAAGAAGAAAAGAGCTGAATGGTATGATGATGAATGCAAAAAAGAAGTGGAAGAACGAAACAAATTGAGGATAATAATGCTACAAAAAGCAACAAGAAAGTCAACTCACGCATACACTGAGGCTAGAAGGAAGGCCACTTAAAATATGCAGAAAGAAAAAACGTGAATGGGAAAAGGGAAAACTAGTAAAACTAGAGGAATACTCAAAAAGAAAAAGAAACAAGAAAAATGTACATGGCCATCAAAGAGGAAAGTAACGGCTTCCAAGCAAGATCTCACATGTGTCTTAACAAATCAGGCGACCTGCTTATAGAAAATGAAATGGTTCTAGAAAGGTGGGCGGAATATTTTGAAGAAATGCTGAACATTAAAACTGACAGCGAAAATGATGTACCAAACATTGCAGAGGACGATGGGGCAGAAATAGAAGAACCAACCATAGAAGAAATAAATAATATTATTAAAAAGACCAAAAACAATAAAGCACCAGGAGAAGATAACATAAATGCTGAGTTACTCAAATATGGAGGATGCACACTACACTTAGAAATACACAGGATGGTCAATAAAATATGGAAAGAAGAGATAATGCCAACAGAATGGGAAACAGCCTTAATAGTTCCGCTACACAAGAAAGGTTCGAAACTTAACTGCAACAACTACAGAGGAATCTCACTTCTCAACACTGTTTATAAAATACTAACAAAAATAATAGCCTGCAGAATAGGGAATTTCAGTGAAACAGTATTAGGTGACTATCAATGTGGTTTCAGGCCTAGCAGAGCAACCACAGACCACATCTTTTCCCTTCGAAACACTCTAGAAAAATGTTATGAGCATAATATAAACCTACATCAGCTGTACATAGATTTCAAGATGGCATATGACAGCATCAATAGAAATTATCTTTACAAAACATTGCAGGAGTTGTGTATCCCCAACAAGCTCATTAGACTAGTACGTATGACATTAAACAACTCAAGAAGCTAAGTGAAAATCCAAGGGTAAAGCTCAAGAGAATTTAAAGTAAACCAAGGACTTAGACAAGGAGACTCCCTTTCGTGCATACTTTTCAACTTAACCCTAGAAAAAGTCATAAGAAACGTACAGTTGGATAAGTTTAGGAACTATAACACACTACCTCAGAAGTGAAAAAACAAAGTCTATGAAAACAGGAACAATATTTACAGAACCCATCCAATACCTTGCATATGCTGATGACATAACATTGATAGGAAAGCAAAGCAAGGATATAGCAAAAGCATACATAGAATTAGAAACAGCAGCTCAGAAAGCAGGTTTAACAGTAAACGAAACAAAGACTCAATATATGCTGTTACAAAGAAATGAAAAAGAAGGAAGAGAAAAATTTTTCAAAATCAGTGATAGAGCATTTGAAAGAGTAGAAAACTTTAAATACCTGGGATCAACCATAAGTGAGAAAAACGATATAATGATAGAGATAAAAAACAGAATAGAAGTAGGGAACAGAATATATTATACACTGCATAAAATACTGAAAAACAGACAGATCTCCAGAAAAAGTAAAAAAACCATATACAAGACAATGATCCGGCCAGCAGTAACATATGGTAGCGAAACATGGACCATCAGCAAACAAGCAGAAAATATGCTAAACACTTGGGAAAGGAAAATATTTAGGAAAATATATGGGCCAGTAAAGGACAATAACGAGTGGAGAAGTAGAACCAATTCAGAGCTGTACGAACTGTACGAAGAACCAAATATAACAGCTGAAATTAAAATGAATAGATTAAGGTGGGTAGGGCACATAGAAAGAATGGAAAACAACAGAGGTCCAAAAACAATTTATAAGACAACACCTAATGAGAAAAGGCCTAAAGGCAGGCCAAGAAGCAGATGGTTGGAGGAAGTTGAGAAAGACCTTAAAGCCATAGGAGTGAGAGAGTGGAGGAAGAAGACCATGGATCGGGAAAAGTGGAGAAGTGTAGTATGGCAGGCCAGGGCCCTAAATGGGCTGTAGAGCCAAAGGAAGAAGAAGAAGTAATGTCATAAAGGGTGTCTAATGGCACTTTTATTTTTTAAGTTGTTATAGTTTATGTAAATTTGATTAAGACAAAACTATTTTTACTGTTAAGTACATTTTTTAAAGCATATTTAAATACAGTCGATTCCACTTAATTGGGACACATCGGGACCGAGGCTTTTTGTCCCAATTAAGCGGCTGTCCCAATTAAACATACACATTTACTATTGGCTTCTTGGTTTGGTTTCTTTGAGATTTGTCCCAAATAAGCGGCTGTCCCGATTAAGCGGTGTCCCAATTAAGCGGAATCCTCTGTATCTATTTGGTATATTTCATTAAATTCTTTCAAATATTAAAAGAATTTAACCTTTTTAGCTTTTACAGTTTACATTCAGACTCTCTAGTTAGAAATCATAACACATGAGAAAAAAACTGCACTAATGCACAAAGTTTACAAACTTATACATGTATTATACTTCCTCACTCAGGCATTACAGTGGAACACATAAGGTAAACAAGAAATGGGGGCAAGCTCTCCTACAATCTGTTTTTTACTTTTTATTTTTTGAACTGTAGTATATTTTAGTATACTTTTCAGCGGCGTAGCGTGGGTATCGGCCGCCCAGGGTTGAAGACGATTTTGCCGCCCTCTCATTTAGGTATTTCAATTTAATCTATACATTTTTGCCGCCCCCCCCCAAAAAAGTAATAAAAAGTGCCGCCCAGTGCGGACCGCTCCCCCCCCCCCCCCCCGGTACGCCACTGATACTTTTGATTATGGTGTCAGACTTTTAATTTTAAGAATTACTTTTTGGTCCATTGTTGACAACTGGAATGGCACTGTTGTTGACATTTTCAGACTGATGCCTTGGTTTAAGCCTCTGTGGAATAATAGCTTTGGCTGGAGGTTCTTTGATAAAATAGGTCACTTCACCTGCTTCAGCACCACTTAAAGAAAGAAGAGTTTGAATTTTCTTTTTATCTTCCAATTCCCTAATCTGTGAAAAGAAATAAAATTAAACACATCCATAACATATAACACTATTATCAAACACATCCACAACACATAATACTATTACCAAACACTGGAATTATATATATATTTTTTTGCCGATTATATTTTTACATGTAGTATAAAAGAAACATTTTAAAAAAATTATGTCAATAATTCAGTCAAACCTTAAGTCTATCATTTTCCGCATACAATCTAAGTACATGCTCCCGTTCTTGAAAAAGATATATCTGCATATCACTTAGTGCTTTTTGGAGCTCCACAATCTCTTCTTCACGCTGCCGAAGTTCCCACTGCATTGTATGCTAAAATGTAAAAATAACAAGAATGACATAAAAAGTTTGCATGCATGCAGATTGTTTTAAAGCTTATGAATACATAATATTTTCTAGAAATCAAAAAAAAATTATATCTGATTCATTGGTAAGGTTTTGATCTGTTACCAAAAATTCTTCTTGAAATTCAGACTTAAATTGATTAACCTGTTCTTCATAGGCCATTCTATATTCCTCTAGTTTGCTTAGAAGCTGGTCATGTTCATCATCATATTCAGCGATTTTCTTGCGATAATATTCCAGCAGTTCTCGAGAAGGTCGAAGGTAACCTAAAAAATGTTTAACAGAAAATACCTTTTATGAAAAAATAATTATGTGTTATTTACATATATAACCCGAATTTGGTATGATATATTTTCCTCTTATACTATTATTTATCCAATAATGAAGACTGCATTTATCATGTGAAACTATGAAGATTATCGTATTAAAGACAAAAAAACAATTCTTAGCCTATACCAGTTCTAATAACACCTATTCAACAATAAACAAGTCCATATATGTGAACAATCAGCGAATGTCACCAGCCAAGTGCTAAGTTGATATCTCAACGGAAAACAGAAGAGAGGGGGTGCGACCTTAAAACTGACATCACCAAGATAGGTTCTAGAGAGATGTTGTTAGTGGCCCATACCCCTGACATGGGCAATGATGATTATACTGTATTCAGTTTCATCTTTGATTCAGATGCCACAGTATGAATGCCATTTAAAAAGTTTTATCATGTATTAAGAGAGGTTGTTTGCCCAGAAACAATAAACAGATCATATGCATTACAGTCACAGCTGTGGTAGGGATGCAGAATGGGCACTACAGAAATAAAAGGACATCCTCTCAGGTACTTAGAAATACAGGATCTGTTTACAGATAAATAGTTTAATGATTTTAAGTTTCCATAACTGTCAGTGACTCAGTTATAAAGAGATAGGTTGCAAGACTTCACAATCTTCTAATATTAGAAACAATAAATTAACTTTTATAATGGGCACTGGGTAGAAAACAAACCTTTTAAATTCAGAATTTTATTCTACAGCTGAGTACATTTGTTGGTTAAGGTGGTCCATGGGCCATTTAAGGTTTCTGCTAGTTGTTTTTTCTATTTTTTTTATTTTTTAAGCTTCACTAGCCATTTTTGGCACATGAATACAACATACCAATTAATGAACAAAGAAATAAAAAAATATATAAAAAATTTTTTTTTAAATGTATTATGTGACTTTTTTGGGTAAAAAAAGTGTAATTTTAAGACATATTTTCAAAAATTTTCAAAGAACCAATTTTTAAAATCTATTGTAGATATCATAAAATAACTTTTGCACAAATTAAATTTACTTATTACTTTTCACTTTTGAGGAATATGTTTGTTTTGCTGATTGACTATTTCAGTATTGTGCTACTGTGTGTATCAGCAGGTGTGTTATTCTAATGTGTCAGAGTACTGACACATTTGATTAATGACGACGCGTCAAGTCAACGCCCCGAAAAGATCCTTGTACTTAACAGTGGTTTCAGGCCTAACACGACAACCACAGACCACATCTTTTCCCTTCGAAACACTCTAGAAAAATGTTAGCAGAGCATAATATAAACCTACATCAGCTGTACATAGATCTCAAGATGGCATATGACAGCATCAATAAGAAATTATCTTTACAAAACATTGCAGGAGTTATTGTATCCCCAACAAGCTCATTAGACCCCAAAATGTATGACATTAAACAACTCAAGCAAAGTGAAAATCCAAGGAAACTCAAGAGAATTTAAAAATGAAGCAAGGACTTAGACAAGGAGACTCCCTTTCGATGCGCCACTTTTCAACAACTTAAGAGAAAAGTCATAAGAAACATACAGTTGGATAAACTGAGGAACCATAACACACTACCTCAGAAGTGAAAAAGCAAAGTCTATGAAAACAGGAACAATATTTACAGAACCCATCCAATACCTTGCATATGCTGATGACAAAACATTGATAGGAAAGCAAAGCAAGGATATAGCAAAGCATACATAGAATTAGAAACAGCAGCTCAGAAAGCAGGTTTAACAGTAAACGAAACAAAGACTCAATATATGCTGTACAAAGAAATGAAAAGAAGGAAGAAAAAATTGTTCAAATCAGTGATAGAGCATTTGAAAGAGTAGAAAACTTTAAATACCTGGGATCAACCATAAGTGAGAAAAACGATATAATGATAGAGATAAAAAACAGAATAGAAGTAGGGAACAGAATATATTATACACTGCATAAAATACTGAAAAACAGACAGATCTCCAGAAAAATGAAAAAAACCATATACAAGACAATGATCCGACTTCCTTGGTAACATGGTAGCGAAACATGGACCATCAGCAAACAAGCAGAAAATATGCTAAACACTTGGGAAAGGAAAATATTTAGGGAAAATATATGGGCCAGTAAGGATAATAACAGGTAGGAGAAGTAGAACCAATTCAGAGCTGTATGAACTGTATGAAGAACCAAATATAACAGCTGAAATTAAAAAAATGAATAGATTAAGGTGGGTAGGGCATAGAAAGAATGGAAAACAACAGAGATTCCAAAAACGATTTATAAGACAACACCTAATGAGAAAAGGCCTAAAGGCAGGCCAAGAAAGCAGATGGTTGGAGGAAGTGGAGAAAGACCTTAAAGCCATAGGAGTGAGAGTGGAGGAAGAAGACCATGGATCGGGAAAAGTGGAAGTGTAGTATGGCAGGCCAGGGCCCTAAATGGGCTGTAGACCAAAGGAAGAAGAAGAAGAAGAAAAAAAATAAAATAAAATAAAAATCAAAGGCTTTATTAAAATACACTAAAAAAAATACTGGTTTACTTCATTCCACAACCTACACTATGAGAACACTGGTTTACTTCATCCCACAACCTACACTCTGAGAACACTGGTTTACTTCATTCTACAACCTACACTCTGAGAACACTGGTTTTCTTTATTCCACAACCTATGACCTACACTCTGAAAAACACTGGTTTACTTCATTCTACAGCCTACACTCTGAAAAACACTGGTCAACTTTATTCCACAACCTATGACCTACACTCTGAAAAACACTGGTTTACTTCATTCTACAACCTACACTCTGAAAAACACTGGTTAACTTCATTCACAACCTATGACCTACCTCTGAAAACACTGGTTTACTTCATTCTACAACCTACACTCTGAGAACACTGGTTTTCTTTATTCCACAACCTATGACCTACACTCTGAAAAACACTGGTTTACTTCATTCTACAACCTACACTCTGAAAAACACTGGTTAACTTCATTCCACAACCTATGACCTACCTCTGAAAAACATAGTTTTTACTTCATTCTACAACCTACACTGAGAACACTGGTTTTTTCTTTATTCCACAACCTATGACCTACCTCTGAGAAACACTGGTTTACTTCATTCCATAACCTATGACCTACACTCTGAGAAATACGGGTTTAAGCTGTTCCACAACCTACACTCCTGAGAACAACTGGCTTTCTTCATTACAAGATCTGAGGGTGATACTCATTTCGTATTGAATCATTAAAGTCAATATTGTTTATGTTGGTATTGTTTTCTTATGAACATTTACTTGCGTGTCAAAGTTCACATTTGTGATTCTAAATCAAGATTTAAGAAATGTAAATTGAAGCGATAAAAATTATTTCACTCAGACCCTTTGGAATAAGTTGTTACGTCACGTGTTATCATGCTCATATATAAAAAAAAATTAAATATGATAATAAAAGTCAAGAAAGGGAGATCGGTGGTCCGAATAGTTTCTGGGAAACGTATTCAGTGAGTGGTCAGTATAGTTTCTGGAAACGTATCCAGTCAGTGGTCCGTATAGTTTCTGGGAAACGTTTCCAGTCAATAATTAAATATATCACTTAGTTATTAGTCGATAAATAAAGATTTTTTAAATCAACGAAGGTGGACAAAAAAAGGGGGGAGAGGGTGGATTCGGGTGGGTGGGGTTGGTGCGGGATGGTGGGGAGCCGGGTGGGGGTGGGGGCAAAGAATGATTGTGAATGAAACCAAAGTTCGTAGGAGGATAGATGTAAGAATGGGCAACTTGGCGTACTTCCGGGGAATTCATACACTGCTGATTGCCGTTACATGTAGCCGCACCACTTACTCACATGCACAATGTACTATGTGACGTGAAGGGAGGGGTTGGGTTAAAATCGAAAGACCTTTAAATCTTTTTGGGTTGATCAGAAACTATTGCCACTTTATATATATATATATATATATATGTGTGTGTGTGTGTGTGTGTGTGTGTGTGTTTATAGATAATAAATAGAATGGCCAGAAATGGAAGGGGTGATCGTAAATAGAAGGGCGGTAGATGCTGAAATTTCAAACATAAGGGCGGCAGATGTGATGATAGTTTATAGAAGTGTGGTATATGTTCTGATTTCAAAATACAAGGGCGGTAGATATGGTGATACTAAATAGAAATGTTGATGGTATTATCGCAATTTATCCAAAGTATAGCATAAGAAGCCATTAAACGTGACTAGTATAGTAGCGGTGACTTGTGTTGTAGAAAGTAAGAAAAGTAAATTTAATTAAATAGAATAGTGTTGTTTTAGTCCCAGGTCATATTTTAGTTTCAGTTTTTATTTCGTTTTTTTCTGTAATAATTTCAGTTTCGTCTAGTTTTAGTCTTGCTGCTAATTTTAGTTTTAATTTTAGTTCTCGTTGACGAAAAGTCAACATTTTTCGTCAACGAAGGTTTTTGGTTTTAGTTTTCGTCAACGAAAAAAACACTACAATGAGAAGTTATGCTCTAGTAGGAATATCTTTGAGAACAGTCATCTGGCAAAAAAATGGTCAGCCGGCAATTAGTCGCAGAGGGTAAAAAAAAATTCAAGTATTTTCTGCAATTATTCTTAAACCACAAATGGTTTTCTGTTGTTTTGGTTGTTTGTTTTGTTTTGTTTAGTTTTGTAGCTGTTTTTACTTTTCTCAAAAAGCTAAGAGTACACAATCATGTTAGTTTGCTTCATTTTTTCTTCTCTCGTATATTTAAAGACAACGTTATGGCTGTGTTCTTGTTGAAAGGATCCACACTTCAGGTTTATTGTATTACGGGGGAGCTAACGAAGCTTTTACGTAAGCTTGAACTATGCATAAGTTGTTGTGGTTATTGCAACACACGTCTGACGAAGATAAATTTCTAAAAAAAATAAAATTAATAAACATTTTCTAAAAACTTTTATGGAAACCGCAAGATTATTAAGTTTTGAACCGATGTAACGTGTCTGTAGTTGTATACACATACACACACACACACACACACACACGCAGAATAATATGGTATGGTTCAGTGGGAAAACTAGTCGGTGTGGGGCTAGGCATAGGACGGTTATTTTAAAAGTCAAAACGATGACCATGGATAGGCAGACAAACAGACAGACAGACGGGCATATACAGATAGATAGACAGACAGACAAACAGATAGATAGATAGATAGATAGATAGATAGATAGATAGATAGGTAGGTAGGTAGATAGATATAGATAGATAGATAGATAGATAGATAGATAGATAGATAGATAGATAGATAGATAGATAGATAGATAGATAGATAGATAGATAGATAGATAGATAGATAGATAGATAGATAGATAGATAGATAGATAGATAGATAGATAGATAGATAGATAGATAGATAGATGCTAATAGGTATTAGAAGAACGGAAATATAATTAAATAAATTCACCTAGTAACTATAACACTTGTCAATACGCATACATAAATAAATATACTTTGAGACACACATATTGTGCATAATTGATGCAAAAATAGAAACTTACAATTATGCATAGGTACAGACAAGTCTTATTACAAATAATGCCACTCTAGGCTCTTTAGAAACACTGGGAAGTGACTTTGAGATAGATGGAGTCATGGTCAGAGCCCATGACGGGCCCATATCTTAGGTGGCTACTTAGTTGGCCTATCCCCATGAAGGGCCCACAATACATACACACACATACACACACACACCTGCACACATATTGACAGATATCTCAGTTGTTTTGACTAAACATTACCGAGCCAGACAGCGCTAACAATTCCTGTTTTCATTTGTTTTATTTCATGTTCTATGCATAATCAAAGTAAAAACAAAACAATTTATCTCCTCAAAAACTGAATGCCCACATAAACAGACACATGCACCTCCACAACACACACACACACACACCAACATACACACGGCAAAAATAAAAAACATCCCAAAACAACAGCGCCATGAAGTTGGCTGATCTCAATCGACGTTATTTGCCATGCGCGCACGCATAACTTTACCTCTGACGTTTGAAAGAAACCAATATAATTGCAAATAGCTGTAGGCTCAAGAACGCGTGTTCACCTTAACGTCTGCGGTCATCCGGCCGAAGCTTCCCCCTCCTTCCGCTGCTCCCTACTTGATGGAGCGAAAAGACTGAAATTTCGATTGCATTAGAATTTCTCCCGCGTACCCCCCTCCCCCCACCCCACCACCTTTTCACCCCTCACTGCCATTATAACTCTAATGCCCAAACGTCTTTGAATTCCGAATGATCAGAGCATCGCCATCGCTCTTTGACTTTAACATTTGGTCTGTTACCCCCTCCCCACTTTCCCTATGCCCCTTTCCCACCTGATCCTATATAAGATCCCCTTCTCTCTCCTCCCCCCACACACATACCATCCCTATTCTATGATGTTTTAGCGCCCCCTCCGTTCTCCTCTTGCCAACCCCGAATAATATCACGTTTGACGTATTCTTGAACGAACCGGATGTGAACCCAATTACAATTTCGGTCAACAACGGTAAGGGGGCGGGAGAGGAGATGGGAGAGAAAGAAATATGTTCTTGTTTCCAGAAATCTCCCTGTCTATCACCTTCCCTTCTTTCTTAACACTAACGACTTCCCGCCAAAAAAAAAAGAATATAAATATGCTTCGGTGACGTCTGAAGTAAAGACAAAACGAGTTCCCCAGAGTTATTGCCCAAACTTATGTCGATGACGTCAATTCACTTAATCATGCAATGTACATAGCAAACAAAGATCGCAATTGATCGGAATCGTTTTTTTTTATTGTCCTCGTGTAGCACAGATTGGCGTTGTGGGAATGCTATAAATATTTATACTTGTTTATACCCAATATATAAATATGGGATCATGGGGGCAGAATCGTAGCTAGCTGTGTGGCCCCCTTGTACTGAACAAATGGCTGCCGCAGCCAATATTGGACCCCTTGCCAGCTACACCAATTAAAGGCTCCCAAAATCACTCACACTCAATGCCCTCTACTTATTTTCCAAAATGTGAGCGGCAAAGACGTGACTATTGCGGAAACTTTCGGAGACAGTAACTAACTATTTGCGCACCTGGCGGTCTAAAGGCGAAAATTGGTGCTCTTGCAATGTATTCGCGCGCTTGAGCCGGAATTGTGCATTCGCAGACGTGAAAAGTTTGGGAAGTAAAGAAGTGCTCACGCACATTTTTCCCCTGTACGCTTGCGCACAACTCGCCATGCGCGCGCAGCCGCGTTACGCCAAGAGAGCCCAAACCTATTCGCTTGTTAGAGCTAAATTCGTTCGTTATCTTTTGCTGCTTCGGAAAATCGTTCACACTCTCCAATGGTTGGAGTGTCCAATCTATTGCAGAACACTCAGATGACTCAATCAGACGGATTTACACCCTGTGTATGTTGCATCTCCCCCCATGCTATTTACGGCCCCGCTACCCCACATTGTTCGGTGCCCTTACACAGAGGTAGGCTTGGGTCAGTTGGGGGCCCCCTAGGCGCAAATAGAACATTGGGCTTCTTAAATACAAAGGAGACATCAAAAAGGATATAAAGCTCTGTATTGTAAGTATAATGTCGAGTTCGGCGAAGCTATACCATTATGGAACCAGGGGTATGCACCACATCTTGTCATACAGCTTACTGAGTCGGCACCACCCAACACAAAGTAAAATATTGTGCCTTCATTATAACATTTGAGCCTTCTTAATATAGGTATACAACAAAGTAATACAATCTTCCGTGTTGGTTTTTTGATCACTTCTCTCATTTTTAAGTTGTATCATCGTAAAGCATTTCATATTCTATTATTTATTAAGAAGATAATCATCTGGCTAAAGTATTCCCTGGAAAGAAAAAGATTTATTGTTTTATAATGATAATTATAGCAAAACAAAACTAAAAAATGTTTTACAAGAAAAAACTTTTTTTTTTAACAAGACAAACGTGAAATGCATTTACTCTGTAGAGGTTCATTGTGTTTTTTTTTTTATTTTTTTTTTATGCGTAACTTTATATTTTTAAATAATTGATGTGGATTCATGGTGGGCAGACCTTTAAAAAAACCGAGCGCCACAGTGGATTCTTAAATTTTCATAATTGTGAATAGAGTGTACCGGTATAAAACAAGGGTGGGAAGACTTTTAAAACCGCGTGCCACGGTGGTTTCTTAAATTTGTCATAAGGGTCGGACCAATGACATGTGAATAGAGTGTACCAGTAAAAAAACAAAGGGTGGGCAGACTTTTAAAAAAATAACCGCACGCCACGGTGGTTTCTTAATTCGTCAAAGGGTCAGACCAAGGATAGATGTGGAGTGTATCGATGTAGGGTGGGCAGACTTTTTAAAACCGCGTGCCACGGTGGTTTCACTAATTTCGTCAAAGGGTCGAACCAAGGATAGATGTATGGAGTGTATCCCGGTATAGGGTGGGCAGACTTTTAAAACCGCACGCCACGGTGGTTTCTTAATTTCGTCAAAGGTCAGACCAAGGATGAATGTATGGAGTGTATCGGTATAGGGTGGGCAGACTTTTAAAACCGCGTGCCACGGTGGTTTCTTAATTTCCAAAGGAGTCAGACCAAGGATAGATGTATGGAGTGTATCGGTATAGGGTAGGCAGACTTTTAAAACCGCACGCCACGGTGGTTTCTTAATTTCGTCCAAAGGAGTCAGACCAAGGATAGATGTATGGAGTGTATCGGTATAGGGTGGGCAGACTTTTAAAACCGCACGCCACGGTGGTTTCTTAATTTCGTCAAGGGTCAGACCAAGGATAGATGTATGGAGTGTATCGGTATAGGGTGGGCAGACTTTTAAACCGCGAGCGGGAGAGTTTCCGCGGTACCCTTTCTTTAAAATGTTCTCTACCAATGACTAACTACTTGTCACCATTTGTGTTTTTTTTTTCTTTCTAATAGTGCAGGGGTGGGCAAACGTTTTTTTCTACGGAGGGGCCACATTGAAAACTTGATTCTTATCGGCAGGCCACATATATATTTTGTCTACTTAATTACAATTTAAAACGTATGAAAATACGAATTTAATGATAATTTGCCATTTTATTTCGCATTCACACTCTATTTCACACACACACATTACATTATAAAATACAAACTTAATCAGTTGCTAATTTGGTAATAAGACTACTATTCAAAATTATTTCAACAAAATAAATTACTTGAACTTCTCCTTCAGGTTATAATCTGCTTGTAGATCAAGCAGCCCTAACTAATATTCTGGAGCAGCAAAACCGCTTTAATATCACTAGATTCAAATTAAATAGTGGGAATACTTTCAAAAATATAGCAAATACTCCAAGAAAGAGAATTAACATTGACATAGGATCGTAACTATACATGCAAACGGGCCGCATAATATACTCTGACGGGCCGCATGCGGCCACGGAATATGGTTGCCGCCCCTGTAATAGTGTATCACCCAAATATTGATATATAATATCACAATAACACACATAAAATAAATTAACTTAAAATTGAGGATGAGCAGCCCGCATAGTTTTATATTATGTGCTTTTAACCAAAGCCGAGAGTGCATTAGCCATGGAGGCACTACTAAGGATACTTATAGGTTTCGGGACTTAATCCCGCATCCTCCAACACTTCAATCTAGATCACAGCCAAAAGTGCCATTCGCCCATTCGCGCTACCCAGCTATAGAACTTAGATGTGTTCAGCTAATCTGGTGTTAGCTTTTGTTTAGATAATGCAAACCTCAAATGCACTCCACCGCACACACCTATTAACTGACTGCTCCACATCAGTAGCTAAAAATAGATTCTGGACTATATGTCTGTGTGTGTGTGTATGATGCAAAAATAAAATGGACGAGTATCAGGAAGCGAACGCTACAAGCAGTGGCGTAGCGAGCTTAACTCGCGCGGGGCAAGAATATCTTTTTAGCTCCCCCCATTCAAAAACCATATAATATTATGTAAAATATATCATTTGGCGCCCCTTTATGAGTAGCGCCCGGGAAATGATGCCCCCCCCTTGCTCCCCCTCACTACGCCACTGGTTACAAGCCATCGACATCAAATGAACCATTACAATCCTAGAAAATAACTTTTTCAAAAATGTGTATTTATAAGAGGGTGACATTGCATAATCGTTACTGACAATAGTTGAAACAAAATGGCAGCCATGCTGAGCTATTTTTAAACCGCCCAGCAGGGCCCTTACATAAATAATGGCCAGACGAATTCGAATTCCTGGGATAGGTTTTTTTTTTTTTAACCCCCTCGTCTATCTTCTGCTGAATGGTCTGTACATTGAGGGGAAGACAGGCGGGAGGTGACGTGTTTCCGGTTCGAGACTAGGAGGATGTTGACCTCTTGACCCTCCGTCATTTCGCAGCACAGAGCGGTAGAACGTCATGTCAACTGTGATTTGTACGTCGTATTGCGTCAAAACGTATTCTCGACCTTTGCTGTGTTGATTTTTAGACCATTTTTTGTCACTTCGAATAAAAAACCAACTCATAGATATAAATAAATACAAGTTAAATAAAGCTTTTTTAAAAAAGAATAAACTTTAAGTGGCGTAGTGAGGGGAGCAAGGGGGGCATCATTTCCCAGGGCGCTACTCACAAAGGGGCGCCAAATGTTATATTTTACATATAATATTATATAGTTTTCGAATGGGGGGGGGTGCGCTAAAACGATATTCTGCCCCGGGCGCGGATTAAACTCGCTAAGCTACTGGTAAAAACTATTCCTTAGATCATACAAATATTTCTATAAATTATCACTGCTAAAAAAATATGGTAGATATATAAAATAGTTATTGCTATTTTTCTATAAATGTAAACACATTTTCAATATATTATCGTGTTTGCCAAAACTTTTCGCTTTATTAATGATAATTAATCATTTAAATAAATATTTGCCTGACTTAAGGAATTTGGTATTTAATATTTGGTAAGTTTTTATAAAAAATTCACTTATTTTAAACTCGATCATATAAACATTTTTCCATTGATTCTTTGACTTCTAGGGCCTTGGAAGTAAACATTTCTTAATTGGATCATTGATTCTTTCACTAGGGCCTTGAAGTAAACATTCTTAATTGAATCCATTGATTCTTTCACTAGGGCCTTGAAGTAAACATTTCTTAATTGAATCCATTGATTCTTTCACTAGAACTCTATTTGTAAGCTTGTCTGAACACAAATGCTCTTTTTCTTACGACTTCAAATTTTCCTCTCCGGTCAGCACTACATGTATCTTTGCCAGGGCCAAAAATAACGTAAAAACTGCTATGAAATAAATCCAAATACAAACAAGCCCTTAAGCACACACAGACACGATCAAAGAAACAGATAGATTGATTACTTGATTCGGTGGTTGATAAAGCTGTTGCAACGTTTAATACCACCCGTAAGCATTTTTTAACGGTACTTTTTTCTCTAAATATTATTGCCAACAAATCATTTAACTACTAAACTTTTACGGTGTACCTTACACTGTATATTTTGGAGATGTATTGTCCGTACGCTGTTGTTAAATTCAAAATGTGTCCCATTAATCAATTAGATTACGTATGTCATTTGTATTGCTAAACATGGTGCTGTGTATCTATCCAATCGAACGAGGCATTCAGTATTGTGTTTATGGGAGCACATGAATATATGTGATCATGTTTGTGTATGTTTACGCGCAGATATGAGAAATCAGCCCAATCGGAAACATGGGTTTTAATTTTTGATTTCTTTTCTGCACAATCTTTTTACAAACCGCGGTGGTCTAACGCAGCTCTCAGAAGACCGGAGAGTGCGCAGCTCTCAGAAGACCGGTGGTCTAACGCAGCTCTCAGAAGACCGGTGGTCTAACGCAGCTCTCAGAAGACCGGTGGTCGAACGCAGCTCTCAGAAGACCGAATGCGATTCTTCGACTCCCAAATTAGCTAGTTTACTGTTTATTTAATTACTTTTAAAATATATTTTGTTGAAGCGGCCCTTTTTTTTTATATTTTTTGCAATACAAATAAACTAATGTAATGGCCTCAACTTGGGGCCGCCCCCTTGACGATATTGTTTTTGCATTAATTACCTTTGCATTATCCCTTAGATTTAGACAACCAATAGACCCTTGTATAAATTTATTTGTCTTCACAATCGTAGGTTTTAATTTTTTCTCTCATTTTTTTTCAATGATTCCAACATTTGAGCCACCAAACACCAAGCCATTACGATTTATACGCTCCCACAAACCCGGGAGTGTTTTCCCTTGTGTTAGATTGTATTTCTGTTGTATGTTTACTATATTAAGCTGGACTACGTAGTCGCTCTCTGAGAAGATCTCTCATCCAAATGGGTAACTAATATTTTTTTCTCTTAGTTTTTGAATTTGTTTTGTTAAGCTGTTTGTTCATTTGTTGTTGTTTTTTTAAATTACAACATATTATCAAATACTGTATTTTACAGGTTAGTTTGGGCAGGGAAAAGAATTTTTAAAAAGGTATAAAAGTTCTACAAATATCAAAGTCCTACATATAGATAATAAAACTATAGTCCACTATTTACACCTCCCACTGCGAGGAAATGAGTCCCTTCAAGATTTAACTCCCTTTAAATGTGATGCTAAGAGGCCCCCGCCCGGAACTATATCTAGGGCCCCCACATATTTGAACGGCCCTGTATATTGTATATGTATACATATTCACAGGCTTGAGGATGGAAGAGGGGTGCGGCCATTTTTCTCCTGTGCCCCCACAGTGGTAAAAAAAAAGGGGAGGCGGGGGCATGGCTCAACGCTTCCCAAATCTGTATACACATTACAATATTTGTATATAATTTTCTAGGTGGGGGCCCATAGGGGCTAAATATATCACGCTTGTTCTGTGCAGACACAAGTTAATTTCATAAATTAACTCAATTTTATCAAGTAGAGTCGTGGCTGAACGCGACTTACGGATGAGTTTTGTGCCGCCCGTAATGAGCACGATTTTAACCTATTAATACACCATCACATTTAAGGGCCATAAGAAAAGGCCACATTTTTAGGCCCATGGTAATATCAAGCGCTGTCAGGTCTACAAATTACAAACTCTGCGTCCCTAAAAAAAAATATCTTTGGCAGTTTAGCCCCCATACAAATTCATTCTCTGTATTGTAAAGTATCTTGACCGATCATAAGGTATGCTAGTACTTGATCAACGAAAATAAAAAGTTTTAATAACATGACATGTAACAGTGAGAATATAAAAAAATAAAGACTTAAAAAAAATGTGGGCGTGGTTGGGAATCAATACTCATTTCCTGTCACTCGAAGCAGTTTATGTCCCCCTTGCTTGCTGGCCACGAAGCGGTTATGTCCCCCCTTGCTTGCAGTCCGCGACCGTCCAACGTAGCACACATCTCGGGCCACTCAAGTAGTTTATGGGACCCTCGGCCTGTGTAAGGTTGTGGTTGTGGTTGTGGTTCCTTGTTTTATTTTCTATTTCTTGTTTTTTTTTAGAACCGTCTTGAACTTCTTTTTAATGTTTGAATGAATGTAGAATTGTTGTTACTGTTTTGTATTGCTGAATGTTTCTTAAGATCCGAAAACCGTTTCCCCCATCATTTACTCTCAAACCTAATTAGCCATGTCCCATACTACGTATCCAACCATTTTTTTAAGTATACCGCATAAATATAGTGAAAAATTGATTCCACCCTCCCATCCTTCCCCCCCCCGCTCTCTCCTTATTATAACATTTATATTTGTGTTGTTATTGTACGTGGGCGTATTCATGGGGGGCAAGGGCATTACTTATTTGAAAAATGTCATAAAGTTGTTATTTGCCCCCTGGAAAAATTCCTAGCAGCATATGGTTATGTATAAATGTTCTTATATGCTTCACTATTTAAAAAAAAATAGCACTAATAGCGGAATATTTCAAGTCATTATTAGACGACTTTTAAATTTAGCGATAAGATTTCTATCTGATATTAAATTCTGTGCCCCCTCGCTATATGTCTGAATTTCAAAATTATGCGACACCTCCACGCCCCCCTACATTCTATTAATATCAACCACCCATCTATCAGGATCTTGAAAGAAAAATTTCATCAACTTTCTTAAATTTTGTTTATCAGTCATTAAATATTTCCTCTTTAAATGATGATGGCACTAACTGGACCACCACCACCCCTCCTTTTCCCAAAATGTTACAAATACACAACAGACGTCATAGGTTATTCATAGGACCCTAATATCAAAAGGTTCAAAGGTCATTAAACGTTTCAAGTATCAATGATGTAACTTTTTTTTTTCTATTGTGGTAAACATGGCCAGACATTTTGAACATAAATAATGAAAGAAAATACGTTTTGTGTAGGCAAAATTTATGTATTATACTATTGCCCTGTACTGTATTCAGTTGTACCACTCAGATGTGTACTGATTCAATTGTACCAGACAGATGTGTGCTGAATTCAGTAGTACCAGACAGATATGTACTGAATTCAGTTGTACCAAACAGATGTGTATACTGTATTCAAATGTACCAGACAGATGTGTACTGTATTCAGTGTACCAGACAGATGTGTATTGTATTCAGTTGTACCAGACAAATGTGTACAGTATCGGATTGTACCAGACAGATGTGTACGTAATGACATTGGCATCTGAGGATTCCCCATTCTTACATTTGGTTGGAATCCAAAATGTAAAGTATGGAGGTTATAGAAAGTTGGGGGGGGTGGATGGGAGAATATGTTCTGTGGACGAGACAAACAAAAATGGACATTCGTCATTTGAATGTTGCCAATAATTGTCAGGTTCATTGTGAGGTTACTGGTGAACGTGGTTTGAGACAGACACACGTAGACAGACAAAATACGAATATTAAAGTTCTTACAAATAGACTGATTTACAGACATAGTAATGAAAAGGTAAAGATATAAAGTTAGATAGCAGCAGATCGATCGGTGGAAATGGTTATATAAATAGAATGATTGATTGATTGATAGACTTTCGGCTGACATGGATATATGTAATGTTATTGGAAATCGGTCGATTGATAAACGGACTGATGATCGATAATCGATTTTAGGAGAAAATAGATAATAAATAGATGAATGTTAAATAGATCAGTTACAAATTTTAGAATGTCTATAAACAGAGAGAGATAGATGATATATTGATTCACATTGAAGTGATATGTAGATAATGTTTGCTGATAGATTTATTCATTGCTACTGACAGAGATAATAGAACACATACAACAGAAGACTCCAATGGTGTCTTATTTACAAGAGCCGTACGCCTAAGGTGTAGGAGGAGGTCGAACTCGAAAGTCTTCCGGGCCCCAGCCCCGGAAGGGGCCCCCCAAAACATTTTTTTTACTTTAAATATTAAGTGCATTATCACATGTCATGGTGTCGAATGCCAAAATGCAGGAGACCCTCAAAGAGGCCAAGCCCCCCCCCGCCCCCAAATCTGGATTCGACATAGCGGTATTTAACACCTACGCATACCCAAACTGATTTTGTTTATGGGAGAAAAAAAGTTCAAACTCTGCATGAATGTGAAACGGGAGGGCTTTACCAACAGAATAAACAGTTTGAAATAAAAATAAAAATACTTAAAATAGATCTTTCCCTGTGGCAGACGTGGAGTTGACAGCCATTGATGCAGACGACTTCTCCTCTAACGGAAAGGGTCTTGATTGACTGTATTCATCCTCCAGCAAAATTACTGAATAAAAGTCGGGCCGGAACTAGTTTTCTCCTGAACACGGTCGTGTCGAAATGGCGCGAGTTTTTTCTTTTTCCTTTTATAAATGTGTAAACCGCCCAACAATGAATTTTGGTTTCGATAAATGGAAAAATTTAGACTTGTTCCGAGGTCAAGTTTTTTTTTATGTCTCGACTTTCAACTTTGAAAGGTTAAAAGTGCGGGGAGAAAAATGGGGAAATCGACAGTCAATACAACAACAACAACAAAAAAATAATTATTGTTTAATCAATCGGACAAAGAGTTACCCCTTCTGGAAACTAATCGTCAGAGGGTTATGGGTCAAGAAAGGAAGACAAATAAAAAAAAGAGTTAACAAAAATGGTACCGGTAGTTATCCGCCTTTTTAAATGTAATAGATGTTAGTACCTAGGGTCCCCCTCTCCCAAGGGGGAGTGCCGCTAATCATGGGCGTATTCATGGGAGGGGGGGCATTTTGAAAAAAATGTCATAAAGTTGTTATTGCCCCCCCCTGGAAAATGTTTGCCCCTCCTGGAAATTCTAACTGACGCCCATGCATGCCTCTATTTATACTTTAGTTTTCCCGTCATCTAGCATTACTTGCATGACTTAACTGTTAGGATAAAGAGGAGGGTTGTGTTCAAATATTACACTGGGCCCAAGATTTGCAATTAGTGGGTGGCCTTGACAGAGTATTTTGTAATATAATTTTCCCTTTAGGCCTCAAACACATTGTCAGGTCTTTTTTTAATTTCATTTAATGAAATATAGTGTAAAATATATTTTGATTTATTTAAAATTATGGCCATATTATAAAGAAGTGCTAAAACATTTAACAGCACTCTTTCAGTAACCCTTGTTGTACAGCGCCCCTTCCTGGTACAGCGCCCCATCCTGGTACAGCGCCCCAGCTGGTACAGCGCCCCTTCCTGGTACAGCGCCCTTCCTGAGTACAGCGCCCCATCCTAGTACAGCGCCCCTTCCTAGTACCGCGCCCTTCTAGTACAGCACCACTTCCTGGTACAGCGCCCCTTCCTGGTACAGCGCCCCATCCTAGTACAGCACCACTTCCTGGTACAGCGCCCCTTCCTGGTACAGCGCCCCTTCGCGCCCTTCCTAGTACAGCACCACTTCCTGGTACAGCGCCCCTTCCTGGTACAGCGCCCCTTCCTGGTACAGCGCCCTTCCTAGTACCGCGCCCTATGCGACCGCACAACCTGAGTACCATTTATACCTACTGCTTATTGGTTAAGACAGTCGTGGGTTAAATTCATTGACGTTGGTTGGTCAGTTCAGTCATTGCCAAACGTGTCGCTCATTTTGTATTTTCTCACCTATGGTATGTATTTTACTCACCTACGGTATGTATTTTACTCACCTATGGTATGTATTTTACTCTCCTATGGTACGTATTTTACTCACCTGTGGTACGTATTTTACTCACCTATGGTCCGTATTTTACTCATCTATGGTACGTATTTTACTCACCTACGGTATGTATTTTACTCTCCTATGGTATGTATTTTTACTCACCTATGGTAATTATTTTACTTACCTATGGTTTGTTTTTCACTCACCTATGGTATGTATTTTACTCACCTATGGTACGTATTTTACTCACCTATGGTATTATTTTACTCACCTATGGTATGTATTTTACTCACCTATGGTACGTATTTTACTCACCTATGGTACGTATTTTACTCACCTATGGTTTGTATTTTACTCACCTATGATGTGTCAGCTCATTTGTATTTTACTCACCTATGGTTTGTATTTTACTCACCTACGGTATGCTTTTGGCACTCACACTCACGTACAAGAGAATGTTGACATTTTACTGAGTGCTTCTACGAGTGTGGGGAGAAAAAAATATTCTGACCCCCCTCACTTCTGTGTTTTTGACAGGGTTGAAGAGATGTCGCACAGCTCTTTCTTGAAGAACTTCAATGTCAGAGAAAGTCATGTTCAGACAATCTCTTTGTCAGGAATATAAATAAAAAAATCAACTCTGATCCCACTTATCCCAGAGAACTGAGCTTTCAATTAAAACGGCCGAAAAGTCACTTAACTTATATACACACACACATAAAATTCTAACACGCACACACACACAGACTCATAATTTCCACATAACCTGACGAAACACAGCAACTCTGATTGTTTCTGAAACTGCCATTTTGCCCAGAACTCCATTTTACAGGAGCTACATTTAAGACAATGTCAAAATATCGAAAACATGAGTCAAACAGAAAGAACTGTCCGTGTGTGTGTGAGAGGAAAGGGGCCTTTCATAGGCTCTGACAGGCCCTAGGCATATACCTTGAGATATTGAAGATGGGGAGGGATATATGTAAAAGCAGCGGATTATCTGTTTATTTGTTGGAAGTAATTGGGGGGGGAGTCTAGTGGTGCTTTTGGTAGTCGCCTACTTTGCCTATCCATAAAAGCTGCCCTGCGGGGGAAATGGGGGCGAAATGTTAAAAAAAAGGCGGGAAAAAATCCGCAGCCTTTCCGTCTCTATTTCTCTGAGATGATTGCAGTAGAAGATTGTTTCATTGGTCCGCCTCTGATTCGCCTCGAGTCAATAAAACAAAACCGTTGGGTATCGATTCTATTCTGGGATGTAAATAAAACGTGAAAGAATGTCGGCGGTCCTGTAAAGGGAAGGAAAAGGGGGTGGGGATGGGAAAGGGGGGTGGGGGGAGTTATTTGAGAGGTGTTTACCGATGACGTCACGGTCGGAACGAATTAGTTATTGGACGGCCAGGCAGAGGGATATTCAAAAGAAGGAACATTTTTAAGTCTATTTGGATTATTTGAATAATGATCATACATGTACAGGTTTTTTGTATTTTATGTATTCCATTTTTATTTAGTTTGTTTGTTTGTTTGTTTGCTTGGTCCTTATTGTCAGTCATTGTTGTGCACTGAAGCATTGAAAAAATTTGATTTCCCACAGGAAAATAATTGTAGGCCCAATGTCAGTGGAAATTTCCGTTGTCAATTGACCTGTAGTCTACCTTATCTATTTTCAATGGACCTGTGTACATGGGTATAAAGTCAATGCACCTGTATTCTATATATGTCTGTTGTTCATTGACTTGTAAGTCGATTTCCATGTATTTTAAAATTAACAAAAGTGTGATTTTGGTTTTATTAAGTATTTTCACAGCTAACTCACTGTAATACTAATAATAAAAGGGGAGGGGGGGTGAAATGAATAACGGACAAATATCTTGAGGGAAAAAACTACTAATAAATATACCTTCTTTAGGAATGACCATCTGACCAATACATGGATGACCATCTGACAAAAACATGGATGACCATGACAAAAACATTGATGACATCTGACATAAACATTGATGACCATCTGACAAGAAACATGGATGACCATCTGACAAAGCATGGATGACCATCTGACAACATCGATGACCATCTGAAAAATACATGGATGACCATCTGACAAAAACATGGATGACCATCTGACAAAAACATTGATGATCATCTGAAAAATACATGGATGAACATCTGACAAAAATATTGATGACCATCTGACAAAAACATTGATGACCATCTGACAAAAACATTGATGACCATCTGACAAAAACATTGATGATCATCTGAAAAATACATGGATGACCGACCATCTGACAAAAATATTGATGACCATCTGACAAAACCATTGATGACCATCTGTCAAATACATTGATTTTCTAAAATGTCATATGCCAAAACACTGCCCTTTTTATAAGGTCGATCCAGTAAACAAAGAAAAATTCTACAACTAAGCTGACCTCATGAAAAGTCTGTAATACATAGGGTTCCATCATCTTTACTGTAGCGAACATAATAAATTTACCTCATTCCATCAAGAAAAGAAAAAATAGCTACATCCGTTAATATATATGTATGTATAGAGGAGGTATATGAATACAATGGCATGAAAAAATATGGGAATGTAGGAATGTTATAGCTCAGTTTTCTAAGAAAATTCTAACATTGTGTTTCTATTTTCTTTTTTTTTTATTGGCAGAGGTGACATTTTTGGTGAAAACAACAACAGCAGCTGTTGCCCTTCAGCCTTTACCTTCCACTTCCTTTGCCCGAATGCAGGAGTGAGTGACGTCACAAAACCATGTCGTCATGCAGGCCCTATGACCTTCTGCAGAAGTTCCGGCGATCGCGAGTTGGTTCTGGTCATCGTATTTGTGGCCCTGTTCCTGGACAACATGTTGCTGACAGTTGTAGGTATGTGAGGTCACATGGAGGTCTGAATCAGTGTTATGTAGGAGTCACAGTGAGGTCGGACTCAGTGTTATGTAGGAGTCACAATGAGGTCTGACAGTGTTATGTAGGTATGTAGGAGTCACAATGAGTTTGACTCAGTGTTATGTAGATATGTAAGAGTCACAATGACGTCTGACACAGTGTTATGTAAGTCACAATGAAGTCTGACTCAGTGTTATGTAGTATGTAGGAGTCACAGTGATGTCTGGCTCAGTGTTATGTAGGAGTCACAATAAAGTCTGACAGAGTTATGTAGGTATGTAGGCGTCACAATGACGTCAGTGTTATGTATGTATGTAAGAGTCACAATGAGGTCTGACTCAGTGTTATGTGGAGAGTATGCAGGAGTCACAATGGGGTCTGACTCAGTGTTGTGTAGGTAGGTAGCAGTCACAATTACCGATATCTAACCTAATTGATGAAGACTAGGATAGTTCCCATCAAATGAAACACTTTACTGTGAGTTTGTATAAGTCATTTTTTTCCTTACATTCAATTTCTTGAAAGTATTAAACATCTTTCTAATTTTTGTTACAGAAAGTAAAGGGGAATAGCGCCATCTGTTTCAACGCCAGACGGAGACTTTGATAGCCATTTTATTTGTGGTTGTTTTTAAAAAAGAATTTCAACATAGCTTCTTTCTGAGACTCAACTAAAGCTTTATTTGCAGGTTTCAACTTATTTTACATGGCGCTAACTGATAGATGAATTCTTACTTAATCAAGGCCTGTCGCCCAGTCACAATGTTTTTTTAGATTTATACACAAAATAATAAGTTCTGTTATCAAAACTTTCTACTTGGCCTCACAGATGAAAGTGTAGTGTCTGCGGAGTTTTGTTGTTTTTAGATTCACTAGTTTTCATTCTAAGAACTGCTTATCTGAATTTAATTCAGGTCATTTATTTCAAAATGTAATTATAAAATGTATTCATCATGTAAAAAAGTAATCGACATTTTGAAAGTCTGTATTCTGATGTTACCATTTAATTAGTAGTTTGACCAATCATCCATTTAAGAATATCTATTTACTCTCAATAAGTTTACCGATGTCAGTTTTTGTGCTGAAAAAAATATATTTATCTCTCCATAAACGAATCCTAAGTGTTTAACCATGTTGCGTCTCTGCCCAAGTGTTTAACCATGTTGCGTCTCTTCCCAAGTGTTTAACCATGTTGCGTCTCTTCCCAAGTGTTTAACCATGTTGCGTCTCTTCCCATGTGTTTAACCGTGTTGCGTCTCTTCCCAAGTGTTTAACCGTGTTGCGTCTCTTCCCAAGTGTTTAACCATGTTGCGTCTCTTCCCAAGTGTTTAACCATGTTGCGTCTCTTCCCAAGTGTTTAACCATGCCGTCTCTTCCCAAGTGTTTAACCTGCTGCGTCTCTTCCAAGTGTTTAACCATGTTGCGTCTCTTCCCAAGTGTTTAACCATGTTGCGTCTCTTCCCAAGTGTTTAACCATGTTGCGTCTCTTCCCCAAGTGGCAACCATGTTGCGTCTCTTCCCAAATGTTTAACCATGTTGCGTCTCTTCCCAAGTGTTTAACCATGCTGCGTCTCTTCCCAAGTGTTTAACCATGTTGCGTCTCTTCTCTCCCCTTAGTTCCCATCGTTCCCAACTTCCTTCGCAAACTTGAGAACCCGTACGTCGCCATGAACCGGACCAAGATGGAGCTGGGGATCACCGAGACGCCGGGCCTGGAGGCTCCGCTGCCGCAACGTGTCCGTCCCTTCGGGGCTCAACGTCTCCACTCTCCAGGGCCCCGCCGGGTACGTGCTGTCCAGGATCCAAGGACTCCCCGAGGTACTACGCCCAGGCCTACGGGCGGAGGGAGGTGCAGGAGGTCTGCCACAACGAGACGGTGTGGCATAACTTGTCCGCGGTGTACGTCACGGTGACCAGTCCCCGAGGAGGGCGGACCTGGACGCAGAGAACATCGAGGTGGGGTTTATGTTCGCGTCCAAGGCCATCATGCAGCTGATAGCCAACCCGTTCATAGGGCCCATAACAAACAGCAGGTGAGTTACCAGGGACATTACTCACCTCTCATCTGTGATGCACTTTTATAGAATGACGAAAAAAAAATCTCACCGCGCAATTTGATGCTATCGAACTTCTTCTCAATGATCAATTCTGTTCTTTCATTAATTGTTTCCAATAGATTACAATGATATGGCTATTTATAGTAAGTGCACTTTATCCTATATAAAATAAGTAGAATACATGTACTGCTATCATTCATCTAATGTTTTGGGAAACCACTGCCGTGATTGGTCGAAATGTAAACATCACGCTAATTCCCTAAGACAGACAAAAGGGAGACAAAAATAATTAATAACAACAGGGAGTATAAACACGAGTCTTAGAGTTATCCCAATTAAATTAACAGAAAAATTAAAATTGTCTTAAATATGATAAGTAAAAATTATATCATACTTTTCAAACAAGATGCTTGAAGAAAAACGCTGTTGATTCAATAACCTGTTTGTCAGGCCATAAACTTAATTACGTCAGTCGTTCTGTCTGGTTCATAAAGTTATGGAATAACCGAGCACCGCAAAAATGTTGTCCTCGTAGAGTCTGATGTATCATGTTTGTTAGACGGCATTGACAGATTTAGGCCGGATAACTAGAGTTCGAATAATTTGAAGATTATTTCGGTTTATATTTCATGCGTGTATATTTGTGCACTATTCGTAGGTATGTAGGACATGAGTATGATACTCATAAATTGAAGTACAGATCTTTATATCTTTCAATTTTATAAAATATAGAGATGTTTGCGAGTGGTGTGTCATTGATACTGCGCTTGTCTGCGAAAGTGAGTGTGCGCATGTGGCCATGAGAGCAGAGACGTAGCAAAGGGGTGAGCAAGGGGGTGCAATATGTCCCGGGCGCTACTCACAAGGGAGCTTTCCAAATGGTATATTTTACATATAATATTATATGATTTTCGCATGGGGGAGGCGGCGCCAAAAAGTGTGTGCCCCGGGCGCGGATTACCTCCCTACGGCACCGTGTGAAGTGTGTGTGTGTGTGTGGTGGGTAGGTGGGAGGGTGAGTGCATTGGGTATAATTCTTTTTTAGTTTCTTAAATTCAAAAACTGTCATGGCGGTTTTGCTTACGTTTTTCAGAGTCGGATACACGATACCCATGTTTACTGGATTCTTCATAATGATGGTATCGACTATCAGTAAAAGTATATCAACATCAAATCTTTAACAGTTGAAAGCTTTAATTAAAAAATAAAAAACGAATAATAGAGATGTACAATACAAAGTACACCTTGCCACGTTGTTTTGAAATTTTCGTTTGTTCAAGTTAAATTATTATTACTTTAATTGTACATTTTTCGGATAACTTTTTCGGTTACATCGTATTTTTATTTCGTTGTTAATAATCAATCCATTGTTGTGTGTGTGGCTAGATAAACGTTTTGGACGCGAGCAGGATGTACATGCCGTAAGTTACGTGTGTCAACTCACGGCGTATCCTATCACCAGTGTATGTCTCCGTGCAGCCCCGTAGCGTGAAAATTCTACAGCAGGGGCCATGCCAATAGCAGTAAGGGGGCCAGGAAATACATGTTACTAAGTAGAGCAAACAAGCAGAGGGTGGGGCAGACAAAACGCCTTGGGCGGGGGCGAACCCCCAGGCCCCCTCGCACGCTACGAACTGTCTCCCGTGGCGCCTTCAAGACCATTGCACTAATGGTGGGAAGAAAGACACTGCAAAAACCGTCCCATTTGTGTTTAATAAGATCACAGAGATAAACATCCCATTCTTTAGTACTCATTTATTAAAATATATATATATAAAACTTCATGTAAATAACTCCTTTATTATTATTCCTATACAGGTTTTTGTAAAGGATTATTTTATGTTTACATTTTATTTTGTTTTTATTCATTTTTTAATTGTTTTACAGTATTTGCCTTTGAGTGAAACCTACGTTGTCTTGTTCGTTGCTCGGACTGTACAAGGTATCGGGTCATCTGTTCCAGTGTTGCTGGTAGGTGGTTGCAAGTCGTATTGCGGGGCTCGATTTACCGCCGGGGATATCACCAGCACTGAAGACTATCATCCCCGGCTCTACTTTGCTTCAATATTTCCCTGCCAGGGATGAATAACATAGACATTCATCCCCGGCTCTGCAGACATTTTTTCATCCCCGGCACTGGTTTTTTCTTAAATCCAGCACTGGTCATGTGTCTGGTGTTTCGAAAAAAAGGGGTGTGTAACTTTTGATTCATCCGCATGGATGAGTCATTCCATGATGGTAGCCAAAGTAATATCTAACTCCAATTATTGGCCCTGGGTTGGAAATTATGCAACGAATATAATTCAACAATGCAACAGAAATTGTGAGCTGTAAAATTAAGAAGAAGAAAAAAGAACTGCTTACATAAAGTTATTGGGTAGAATTTGAAAACCAATACTCGAAAAAAACGTTAAAACGGATGTTCAGCTTGTGGTGCTGATTTTTTTAATTCTTTCTTTATTACTCGACTGTTATTTATTGGTTAACTTGACCGTTGCTTATTTGTTGACTCGACTGTTATTTAATGGTTAACTCGGCCTTTACTATTTGTCGACTCCACTGTTATTTATTGGTTAACTCGACCGTTGCTTATTTGCTGACTCGTGATATTTATTGGTTAACTTGATTGTTACTTATACTTTGACTCGACTTTTATTTCCTTTTTATGTATTTCCAGGGATGGGCATGATAGCTACGTATTATCCGGACGATAAGGAGAGGGGCAACGCCATGGGCATAGCTCTTGGAGGCTTGGCGTTGGGGTTCTGGGTAAGTTGTTATTACATGGCGACCTCTACTGACAAAATAATACAAATACTCTAACTTTTAATGTGTACATTTTATAAAGCGATATATATCTGTATATATATATATATATATATATATATATAGTAATGAAATCAGTTTTATATTTTTGCATTATAATTATATTTAAATATATTTTGTTCTATTCCTGAAACACAACTGTATAGGTTTTTTTCTACATCAAAACATTTAACCCTTCCTTCCATTATCGGAATGTTTAATTTTTATCTCTACTATTAGTCAGTGTGCAGTAAATATATGAAGCACCACAGGAGACATGGGTTATGGGAGATTCGGCTCGTGGAGATTTGAACGCCAAACCACAGTATACATATAAGGGTCACAACCAATGCATTTCTATCGAACCAAAGAATTTGAAAAAAAGGAACGTTAATTCATACAAGGGATGTAATGTAACTTGTGAAACAGAACTCCATAATTTCTTTTATCAAAATGTATTATCAGCCCTTGCGTTGAACTTTGACCCCCATTAGCCAATGTCTCTAAACTCAAGTTCAAAAATAAATCTTTTTTCTTTTAGTCGGACGGAAAGGCGTTCTCCACCCAACCCCCCCTCCCCCTTAATGGGTAGCTGTCTACGTAGCAATGTCAAGGTCATTGAAGTACATTAAGAAACCCAAAATGATTACAAAAAAAAAAACCAAGCCTGCCCAGAGTGTTTATGTTCCACACGTGAAATGTGTACTGTCTAACAAACCAATACTGACTATAAGTTTAAATACAAACACACACACACACACACACACACACAACTGCACTAGGATAACACTCAGGTAAATTCGGGGGGCCCCCTGACAAATTATATCATCGAGACCACTCTTTCTGCCCCCTAACACCAACCCACCCATCCCATTTAATATTGCAAGCCAAAGAGTCTCCTTTCAGCAGAAACTATTGTCAAATAGAAACTATTGTCAATTAACAAGCTACTGTCAAGCTGAACTATTTTCAAATTGGAACTATAATCAAATAGGAACTATTGTCAAATATAAACTATTTTCAAATAGGAACTATTGTCAAATAAAAACTATTTTCAAATAGGAACTATAATCAAATAGGAACTATTGTCAAAAATAAACTATTTTCAAATAGGAACTATTGTCAAATAGGAACTATTTTCAAATAGGAACTATTGTCAAATAGGAACTATTGTCAAATAGAAACTATTGTCAAATATAAACTATTTTCAAATAGGAACTATTGTCAAATAGGATGGTTTCGCGACTTCGACAGGTATTTTAGCCTGAATTTATTACTCTGTTTAAGACCCTTAATAAACTTTAATAAATCTAACTTTTTTTCCATGATATTTAATTTCACCCCCATTTAAATTAAAAATATGATAAGATAAACATAATCGTACAATCTAAACTATAATCGTACAATCTAAACTATAATCCGTACAATTCACAGACTGACATCCCTCACATATGACACTAATCGTGACATTTACAGACTGACATCCCTCACATATGACACTAATCGGTAATCATTCTGAATGACATCCCTCATATGACACTAATCGTGTCATTCACAGACTGACATTCCTCATATGACACCAATCGTGTCATTCACAGACTGACATTCCTCACATATGACACCAATCGTGAGATTCACAGACTAACATTCTCACATATGACACCAATCGTGACATTCCCATACTGACATCCTCATATGACACTAATCGTGACATTCACAGACTTGAGCATACCACACATATAACACTAATCGTGTCATTCACAGACTGACATCCCTCACATATGACACTAATCGTGTCATTCACAGACTAACCTCCCTCACATATGACACCAATCGTGACATGCAGTGACACAAAACAAAATCAATTCAAATTCGTTGCGTTATAGTATCACTAGCCGTAACAAGTCCTTCAGCCACGCCTTCACTACACTGACTAAAAATGTATCGCTCATAACGATTCACCACTACCTTTCAATACGTCGACCACCCTGTCCTTCCCGTTCTCTCACACATACGCACGAACGCGCGCGCCAGACAAAAAGTCATCTACACCCCAAATGTTTTATGCGATAATGGTCAGTCTCAAATGCTGTATAGTTTTCCCATTTTGAATTTTTTTGTTTCTCTCTCTCTCACTGTTTTGTTCTGTCCCACAGTTGGTCCCCCGTTTGGCGGTGTTCTGTATGAGTTTGCAGGCAAAAGAGGCGCCATTTCTCATTCTTGCTGGATTAGCATTTGGATGGATGTGAGCAACTTTTTCTTTTTATTTTTTTGTTATTTTTAAATAAATCGATTACTGGATGCTTTAATATAAAGACGCATCGATTACAGATTTTTTGTATAAAGGAGTAAAAAAACACGAGAGGGTATCGATACGAGATATTCAGCCCAGATAATAATCGATTTTTTTAAAATTATAAACTTAAGGGAAACTAGAGCAGCTTCTGTATACTCAACCAATATAGTTCAACCAATATAGTTCTGTTGAACATATTTCATAAGGCATTTTTTGTTAATCAGTTGTATTTATTGTTTTTTTATACGCCTCAATGAAATAATGATTTAAATGTCAAATTTTCTTTTATGATGAACAAGGTGCCACTGGCGCGTGGGAGACCCGTGGTTTAAAAGTTCCATGACAGAGATAATTATTTGGCAGCACCCAATTTTGAAATGATCTGCGGGCGCCCTCATCCCTCCAGTCCAGTGGCCCTTACTGCAAAAAGTACGCAAAGTAGAAAACTTAACTCCAGCCGATGCATAGGTCACTTTTTTTTATGTTTTTTTTTTAAATTGCATACATTACATTACCTGTTTGTAAACTTTATTCAACCCAAGGCCGAATTTACCTTTGAGGCTGACAAAGCCTTAAGCCGTAAGCCTCGAGCCTAAAAACTTATTTTTAACACCCTATATTTATTTTCGTTTGTTCATTTTGGCAATATTTTGAGTTTTCGTTTGCTGAATAGAGAAATACATTTATGAGCAAACTATTTAATGATTTATTTGGAACGGTATGCATTCTCACGCCATATGCAGCAATTGGGGTTATTCTTTGTTCGAGAGGCACTTGAGTTATTGTTCCTAGTTCAAGAGGTTAAGTTGTTGGTTGTGCATGGTATTTTTTGTTTTTTTCTAATAAGTGTTTAATCCCTTGCATGCAAAAAATGTGTCAACACAGATCGATTTAACACTGAATGGAAGGGGGGCCGATCACCGATAAATAAGTCGATAAATCAGTCAGCTTTGAATCCCGATAGCTTGAACAGTGGAGAACAAAAGAAAAAAAATGTAGTAGCGCGCCATAAATTTTGAGCTGAAAGCGATGCACGGATGCCGAACGTCTGTCACGCAATTAAGGCTTGTTGTAAAATTAGAAGCCAGTTGTGACACAAAGTTTATGCTGAGAACTATCACTCCTGACATGAGTAGTTTATTTTTAGCATCACGTTTACATTGCATACTAAATGCCTATTTTAAACGTGTGATAACGAAACTAAAGTCTTTCATATGAATGTGTCGCCATTTTCTGGTGGGATTTTGCTGAGATATTCACGCATAAATTTGATGAGAGACGTATTCCATTAACTATATAGAATAAACAAATACATAGAGAGCTGCAAAATAGACAGTTGAACTAAATATTTAATGAAAGAATTTAGTGAAATTATCAGTTGACAAAGTAAAAGCCGCTTTGAGACAATGTTGGGCTCATTGTATAATTTATTTGTTTACTCCATTGCTGCGCATGCGTAAATAATGTAGCTGAGACTTAAAATTATGACCGACGCTACAATGATAATCTTCAATAAATCAACAAACTAAATGAGAAATGTTAATTACAATAGTTTATTTATTTAAAAAAAAAAATAAATTAGGAGGACTTAGTTCAATTCGAGTATATTGTACTACATTTTCCGCCAACAGCCGACTGCATCATTAGAAAGGAAATAAGAAACCCGAATTTTTAAGCCCAGCAGAGCTGAAGTATTTATGAGAGTAATGAAAACTTTTAAATTTATTATGGACTGAAAAAAAACTTATGAATTAATTGGTCTCGTACACTCTGGGGTATTGTATATGTGTGTGTGTTTTTACCTCACAGTGTGTATGTGTGTGTGTATTAAGGGGTAGGGATCTAGTGTGGTAGCCTAAAGCTAATTCTCAGGGTACGTGAATCAGTAGATTATATTACAAGATTATAAAAACGTGCAATGACCATTGGATCAATCGGCGACATATGCTAGTAATTTTATCCAACGCTGTGATTTGAATGAAGCGCAGTTTAAACCATTGGGTGAAATTGAATGAATTACGTTTTATTTGTCAGAGACGGACTTAGGTCTGTTGATGTTCCGGAGCGCAGAAAGAAAATAGAGATTCCTTTAAAAGAGAGAAAGGCATCTAAAAAAAATAGGGGTGTAAACCGATCTTTGTATGCCCTCCAAAAGTCGCCACACGGTGAGCCCATCTTTATATCCGCCTCTGGTAATGATTTTTGCATGAAACATGAAGATGTCATATCTGTTTACATTCCTGTCTAGGCCTGCAGCTATTGGCTCTTCAGCCGTCAGTCAAACCCAAGTCTGAAGGTACCGCCTTCAAAGAACTGCTGGGACCCATATATTCTTTTGTGTGCAGGTAAAAGGATACATTTGTAATGACTGGGTTACAATAGTACAACCTCTGTTGGATACACTAGCTTTACATCACTTTTTTATTTGTCATTGCTGTGTTTTGTTTGTTTTATTTTCTACCATAACACTCTAGGCTCCATCACATTTGGAAATATGGGCATCGCCATGATGGAACCATCTCTACCCATCTGGATGTATAAGACCATGCACTCTTCCGAGTGGCAGCAAGGTGAAGGACATAATGGATGCGTTAGTTTGCCACAGCTTTTGGTGGCACCTATATATTTGTGTGTGTGTATGTGTGTGTGTGTGTGTGTGTGTGCAGGCCTGGATTAACCATTAGGCAAACAAGGCACGTGCCTAGAGCACCAAACGTTGAAGGGGGGAACAGGGCGCTCTGAGTCCTCAATAAAAATACGTATATTGTCCCGGTAATACCAAATCAATAACAACAATTGCAAATGTAATATTAGTCACATTTAATACCTAGTCACAACCTGGTGGTAAAAATACCTCCCACCCAGTCTTTTTGCTATATTTTGCTATTTTTCTTGGAATATTTTTGTGCTCTTTTTTTATTACTTTTTTTAGGATACGTTTGTGCTACGTATTGCACTGATGCGTAGCGACAAACGCACTTCCATTTTGGTCTTCTAGTGAAAACAACTGTGAATAGTGCTAATGTGTCGACGTGACAATGAATGACTGTGAATTTATATAAAAAACTGTAATTACTTTACATTTGAAATATTTGAAGAAGCTGTGAAAGAAATAACTCCATGGTGTGGATTAAAGGGTGACTTTGACCCGTAATCGTAAACGAAAGACAGTGGTCATTGATGGTGATTCCCCCTGAAGTATCTCTGAATGCCAAAGACAATCAAAGACAAATTTCATTTATCTGCCTTCTACGTCATTGTTGACAAACTTGAGACATAGATGAGTGGACGAGGACAGGTGTAATAGCTGATACTGGCAGTTCGATTTTATTGTTTGCTCGATGTATCACAAACATCTCAGTGTTATCAGGGCCGGATTTAGAATAGTTAATGCCTAAGCTATTTGAGATATGGGGCTATGCATATGCCTGTGTGTGTTTGTGTGTGTGTGTATATGTGTGTGTGTTGATGAATGTTCCAATGTCAAAATTACCAATGTTGACACAAAAAATAAGTACTGTGCAACAGTCACTAACTTTTTGTTTAACCTTAACTTATATGGTCGTTTGGAAACGAATAGTTGCTTACGTTCTTTCTGTGGGCCCCATTACTTGGTAGCGCCTATCTCCGACTAAGTATAGAACATTGAATTTAAAAAAAGTACGTTTTAGAACATCAATCAATTTTTAAAGTACTTGGTATTTATATAAGTGCGATAAATGCATCACTTGATATTGTTATTCTAGTTAGTAAAACACTGCAGTTAGGGAATTCTCTTTTCAGCTCTAAAACTAAGTAATGGTGCAATTACGTGTTTAATCTAACGGCCAGTCTCCTTTGTTATAACAGTAGGTATTCCTTCCTTCTCCCTCCCCCAATAAAACTAAAATAACGCAAAAAAAAGTCTGCTGTGATTGGATTCCTTGAGCATTACTGACCGGTCACACAATTCCCTTACCGCCCAAGTTACACCTTCTTCTCTTAAGACTTTTAAGTAATCCATAGTGTGCTTTTTTAATGAAGAGGGGGAGTTATCCATGATTTTAATTTTCTACATTTATTTCCCTTTATTACTCTTACATATAGACGTCTGATAAAATGTTAATAATACTGATTGGACAAAACAATAAATGTAAAACTAATAGTTAGGGTTAAAAGTTAACATTGGTCATCTTGTCATCTTAATTAATTAATTATATTCCTGAAAGATTGTAATATTTTATTTGTGTTTCATTTCCAGGAATAGCTTTCTTGCCTGCAAGTATCTCTTACGCTTTAGGCACAAATTTATTTGGCCCACTGGCACACAAGATGGGCAGGTACAGTTACAAACTATTGTATCGGTTATATAGATAGATAGATAGATAGATAGATACATAGATACATAGATACATAGATAGATAAATAGATAAATAGATAGATAGATAGATAGATAGATAGATAGATAGATAGATAGATAGATAGATGAATAGATAAAGATAGATAGATAGATAGATAGATAGATAGATAGATAGATAGATAGATAGATAGATAGGTGGGTAGGTAGGTAGGTAGGTAGGTAGATAGATAGAGATACATAGATAGATATATCGACAGACAGACAGACAGATAGACAAACAGATAGATAGATAGATAGATAGATAGATAGATAGATAGATAGATAGATAGATAGATAGATAGTAGGTAGATAGATAGATAGATAGATAGATATTATAGATAGATAGATAGATAGATAGATAGATAGATAGGTAGGTAAGGTAGGTAGATAGATAGATAGATAGATAGATATAGATAGATAGATAGATAGATAGATAGATAGATAGATAGATAGATAGATAGATAGATAGATATGACTAAATTGTGTTAAAATTCTTAAAATTCAATATTATTAGTATATTATATTAATATTTCATTATTAACATTGTTAACAATTTGGTTTTTTGTAAATTGTACTAATGTATGTTCACTCTACAATTTTCATCGCGTTGTTTTAAAGTTTATACAATTATAAATTTAGACTGACAACGATCAGGCATTAAAAAAAAAAAAGAATTTTGATCTTAGACACACAGACTGTCGGAAAACAGACAACAGACTGGACCTGTTGACCATTGTCCATTTTTTTCCCCAGGTGAGATTTAAGCGCCATGATAGGAATGTTCATCATATCAATTTGTTGTTTGCGGTAAGCACAGTGTCACTTTTCCTTCCTCATGTATCACACACACACACACGCACTTATCTAGCTTGCCCTTATCTAATACATAATCGTCTAACCTAGGTGGTAGACCGTGTGTATCCCTCGCAGTAAAGATGGTCAAAGGGATACAACTCAATTATAAGGAGTCGACTAATCACTGTATTAGTTAACCCGCTTGTTTTGTTTGTTTGCTGTAGATTTCTTTTATATCGCAAGTAGCAGTAACGTCAGCAGGCTTTTCAACTAGTAATTTATAAATCCAATGGTCAGTTAGTGTGAATGTTTTTTTCATTTGTTTCAAATAATAAGAGAATGAAGTCAAGCAACTTTACGGTCGTAAGATAATGTAAAATATTGCACTTAGTTTAATATAATTATTATATGTAACAACATTGATTTGTCAACTATATACTATGCATAATGGGAATCCATTAAATAAATTTGATACTAAAGACAGATTTTTGAGTTTTGTATAGTTTTGGATCTGCCGACATCAACCTTTGTGAAGATTCATCTCAATATGGTTACATTTTATATGGTTACATTTTATATGTTGCATTTTATACTGATTTTATTTTTATGGTTACACTTTATAGATTTACTTTATATGGTTACATTTTATATGGTTACACTTTATATATGGTTACATTTTATTTGGTTACACTTTATAGAGCATTTTCACACTTTATATGGTTACACTTTATATGGTTACATTTTATATGGTTACACTTTATATGTTTACACTTTATATGGTTACACTTTATATGTTTACACTTTATATGGTTACACTTTATATGGTTACACTTTATATGGTTACACTTTATATGGTTACACTTTATATGGTTACACTTTATATGATTACATTTTATATGGTTACACTTTATATGGTTACACTTTATATGGTTACACTTTATATGGTTACACTTTATATGGCTACATTTATTTTTTATATGGTTACATTATAAGTTTACACTTTATACGTTTATCCTTTATAAGCTCATAATGTATATGTATATACTTTATATGCTTTATATATTTTCACAGCTACCATTTTCCAAGAATATTGGTCATCTGATAGCCCAAACTTTGGAATGGGTTTCGCTATTGGTAAGTAACACAGTAAGTTAGTACTTTCCTGATTTATATAGGTATGTGCGAGTACATATGTTTATTTATGTGTGTGTGTGTGTGTTCGCCTAGTATATCTTAATAAAATTCATAGACATAATTAATATCTTAACGCTGGACTTGATCTGAAATATAATGCAAAATCGTCTAGCCTGGCGTACGTACGGGCGAGCGTGTGTATAACTTCCGCGGCTAAAAATAGACTGGGGAATTCAAAATTTTAGTCTCACTCAAGGGGAGTTAACTCTTGCTTGGATAAAAATAATACTCGCCGGTCCGGGTACCGAGCATTTGATCTAGTTAATTACATAAAGCTGTATAAGTGCCTTTTGGCCTTCATTCCCGCCATAAATTACTTTTTTTAAAGTTTTAACCGCTTTCTAATGTTGACCTTTGACCTACAGTTTTGTTTTAGGCCTAACATATTTTATTTCTCATTTTCATTTTAAAACTGTATGCGGGTTATTCTATATTAATTTTTATTTACTCAGATGTTTTCATGTTGCTAGCAGCAATTGGCATAGGTATACATTTGATCATGGGGTTCGAATCCGTCGGCTTTTTTTAATGGTGGAGACGGGAATGTCTGAGACCGTTGTTGTGAAAAAGGTGGGGGGGGGGGGCTGCAGAGTTATAGAAAAATAGCGGGTTCAGCAGACTTTGGCGTTCAGATTCAAAGGATACATCGTATCGTACATAACCACGATGCTACGATATCATTCTGAACTCTTCACCAGGTATGGTGGACTCTGCCATGATGCCTCACATGGGCTACCTGGTAGATCTACGTCACGTGTCTGTCTACGGTAGCGTCTACGCCATCGCCGACGTCGCTTTCTGTTTGGGCTTCGCAGTTGGTAAGTCCGGCCTCAGCCATGGTTTTTATTTTTAAACTCCGTGAGATGGTTTCCTCCTTCTTCTCCCTCCCCACCAGCAGGTGCCAGGCCAATAGCAGGGAGGGGCGAAGATAAATGTTCTCGTAGAGCAAATAAAGCGAAGGGGGGGCAGACAAAAACCTGAGAGGGCCCGGTCCAGGCCCTCCCGCACGCTACGGGCCTCTCCCCACCCCTCCCCACATATATGTTGCTGTTCATGTTAATTGATATATATTTTAAAACTTAGTGTTGTTAATGTGGCATTAGTGTTACATTTTTATGTCAATTATATACATAGCCTCAACTTGGAGGGGGCAGGGGGTGGGGGTATAACAGGGGTTTAATCTGGAGATTGTGTGAGGGTTGGGAATTAAGGACAGATTCTTGTGTTCAATATAAATAACTGCAGAATAAAAATGAAATACGGACAACACGCGAAATATTTTAAACCTAACTGCTTACTCCTGCTTTACTTGCAGTAATAGTAAATCTCTTCTGGGGAACTGAACACTTAATTAACAATTGTCTGTTTCTCTTTTCATGCTGGTTGGTTGTGAATCAGTTACCACACATATATAGACTTGTACTGTTGTCTTTCACAGGCCCTTCGCTGAGTGGAACTATTGTCTCTACTATTGGATTTCACTGGCAAGTTTTACAGTAGAGATAGAGATAGGTTATATTATATAGACAGATTAGATAGATTAGATATATAGATTAGATATATAGATTAGATATATAGATTAGATAGATAGATTAGATTGGTAGGTTAGATAGATAGATTAGATAGATAGATTAGATAGATAGATTAGATAGATAGATTAGATAGATAGATAAAATAGATAGATAAAATAGATAGGTAGATTAGATAGATAGATTAGATAGACAGATTAGATAGACAGATTTGATAGACAGATTTGATAGATAGATAGATAGATAGATAGATAGATAGATAGATAGATAGATAGATAGATAGATAGATAGATAGATAGATAGATAGATAGATAGATAGATAGATAGATAGATAGATAGATAGATAGATAGATAGATAGATAGATAGATGACTTATTAATAGGATTGATTGGCAGAATTTCATGTAGTCAAAGACGTTTCCATATTAGTTTGAGTATTGCTCTGTTGGTCATTTTTACAAACAGTTTCATGACACAGTTATCTCTCCTTCACAGGATGTTGTGGATTATAGCCATAGTTAACTTGATTTACGCCCCTTTGCTGTATTTCTTGAGGAATCCGCCGGCGAAAGAGGAAAATGGTGAGTATTTTTCACTTACATGTACTATATTTTGTGTGTAGCTCAACACGCTCATCCTTGCATTGGCTGCAGCCACAAACAGATGTCAACATTGAACGTTCTCCGTATGTCACCAATATTTACTGCATATGTACTAACTAACAGTAACTGTAATGCGTCCTTATAATATAATAATTGTAGTACACTCATCTGTATTTGAATACATGCAGCTCTTCATTCCTAACGCTAAATTCCGATTTTTTTTTTGTTGTTGTTGCTAGAAGAAGTAAGTTCCCTCAAACCTGAAAGGACATCGTGACAGTTAGGGTGTTAAATGTCTCTGTTTCTATAGATACAGCATTTAATGCGTCGTATGGATAGCACAACAGCTCAGAGTGGATATGTTGTGTTTTGATCTAAGTGGATTTGATCTGTGGGGTTTGATGTGGGGGTTTGATCTGTGGGGGTTCGATCTGTGGGGTTTGATCTGTGGGGTTTGATCTGTGAGGGTTTGATCTGTGGGGGTTCGATCTGTGGGGTTTGATATGTGGGGGTTCGATCTGTGGGGTTCGATCTGTGGGGTTTGATCTGTGGGGTTCATCTGTGGTGGTTTGATCTGTGGTTGTTTGATCTGTGGTGGTTAGATCTGTGGTAGTTTGATCTGTGGTTGTTTGATCTGTGGTTGTTTGAACTGTGGTTGTTTGATCTGTGGTTGTTTGATCTGTGGGGGTTTGATCTGTGGGGGTTCGATCTGTGGGGTTCAGTCTGTGGGGGTTTGATCTGTGGTTGTTTGAACTGTGGTTGTTTGATCTGTGGTTGTTTGATCTGTGGTGGTTTGATCTGTGGTGGTTTGATCTGTGGTTGTTTGATCTGTGGTGGTTTTGATCTGTGGTTGTTTGATCTGTGGTGGTTTAGATCTGTGGTTGTTTGATCTGTGGTTGTTTGATCTGTGGTTGTTTGATCTGTGGTGGTTTGATCTGTGGTTGTTTGATCTGTGGTGGTTTGATCTGTGGTTGTTTGATCTGGGTTGTTTGATCTGTGGTTGTTTGATCTGTGGTGGTTTTGATCTGTGTTGTTTGAACTGTGGTTGTTTGATCTGTGGTTGTTTGATCTGTGGTTGTTGGTGTCTTTGGGGTTTGATCTGGTTGTTTGATCTGGTGGTTTGATCTGTGGTTGTTTGAACTGTGGTTTGTTTGATCTGTGGTTGTTTGATCTGTGGTTGTTTGATCTGTGGGGGTTTGATCTGTGGGGGTTTGATCTGTGGGGTTTGATCTGTGGGGTTTGATCTGTGGTTGTTTGATCTGTGGGGTTTGATCTGTGGGGGTTAGATCTGTGGGGTTTGATCTGTGGTGGTTTTGATCTGTGGTTGTTTGAACTGTGGTTGTTTGATCTGTGGTGGTTTGATCTGTGGTTGTTCGATCTGTGGGGTTTGAACTGTGGTTGTTTGATCAGTGGTTGTTTGAACTGTGGTTGTTTGATCTGTGGTTGATCTGTGGGGTTTGATCTGTGGGGTTCGATCTGTGGGGTTTGATCTGTGGTTGTTTGATCTTGGTTGTTTGAACTGTGGTTGTTTGATCTGTGATTGTTTTATCTGAGGTTTGATCTGTGGGGTTTGATCTGTGGTTGTTTGAACTGTGGTTGTTTGATCTGTGGTTGTTTGATCTGTGGTGGTTTAGATCCATGGTTGTTTGATCTGTGGTGGTTTTGATCTGTGGTTGTTTGATCTGGTGGTTTTGATCTGGTTGTTTGAACTGTGGTTGTTTGATCTGTGGTTGTTTTGATCTGGTTGTTTGATCTGTGGGGGTTTGATCTGTGGGGTTGATCTGGGGGTTTGATCTGTGGTTGTTTGATCTGTGGTGGTTCGATCTGTGGGGTTTGATCTGTGGTGGTTTGATCTGTGGTTGTTTGAACTGTGGTTGTTTGATCTGTGGTGGTTGATCTGTGGTTGTTTGATCTGTGGTGGTTTGATCTATTGGTGGTTTGATCTGTGGTTGTTTGATCTGTGGTGGTTTTGATCCTTGGTTTGGTTTGATCTGTGGTGGTTTTGATCTGTGGTTGTTCATCTGTGGGGGTTTGAACTGTGGTTGTTTGATCTGTGGTTGTTTGAACTGTGGTTGTTTGATCTGTGGTTGTTTGATCTGTGGGGTTTGATCTGTGGGGGTTCGATCTGTGGGGGTTTGATCTGTGGTTGTTTGATCTGTGGTTGTTTGAACTGGTTGTTTTGATCTGTGGTTGTTTGAACTGTGTTGTTTGATCTGAGTGGTTGATCTGTGTTGTTTGATCTGTGGTGGTTTGATCTGTGGTGTTTGATCTGTGGTTGTTTGATCTGTGGTGGTTTGATCTGTGGTTGTTTGATCCTTGGTGGTTTGATCTGTGGTTGTTCGATCTGTGGTTGTTTGATCTGTGGTTGTTTGATCTGTGGGGGTTGAGTCTGTGGGGGGGTTTGATCTGGGGGTTTTGATCTGTGGGGGTTTGATCTCTGTGGTTGTTTGATCTGTGGGGTTTGATCTGTGGGGTTAGATCTGTGGGGGTTTGATCTGTGGTGGTTTGATCTGTGGTTGTTTGAACTGTGGTTGTTTGATCTGGTGGTTTGATCTGTGGTTGTTCGATCTGTGGGGGTTTGAACTGTGGTTTGTTTGCATCTGTGGTTGTTTGAACTGTGGTTGTTTGATCTGTGGTTGTTTGATCTGTGGGGGTTTGATCTGTGGGGGTTCGATCTGTGGGGGTTTGATCTGTGTTGTTTGATCTGTGGTTGTTTGAACTGTGTGGTTGTTTGATCTGTGGTTGTTTGATCTGTGGGGTTTGATCTGTGGGGTTTGATCTGTGGTTGTTTGAACTGTGGTTGTTTGATCTGTGGTTGTTTGATCTGTGGTGGTTTGATCTGTGGTTGTTTGATCTGTGGTGGTTTGATCTGTGGTTGTTTGATCTGTGGTGGTTTGATCTGTGGTTGTTGAATTGTGGTTGTTTGATCTGTGGTTGTTTGATCTGTGGTTGTTTGATCTGTGGGGGTTTGATCTGTGGGGGTTTGATCTGTGGGGTTTGATCAGTTTGTTTGATCTATTGGTGGTTCGATCTGTGGGGTTTGATCTGTGGTGGTTTGATCTGTGGTTGTTTGAACTGTGGTTGTTTGATCTGTGGTGGTTTTGATCTGTGGTTGTTGATCTGCTTGGTGGTTTGATCTGTGGTGGTTTGATCTGTGGTTGTTTGATCTGTGATGGTTTGATCTTGGTTGTTTGATTCTTGGTGGTTTGATCTGTGGTTGTTCGATCTGTGGGGGTTTGAACTGTGGTTGTTTGATCTGTGGTTGTTTGAACTGTGGTTGTTTGATCTGTGGTTGTTTGATCTGTGGGGTTTTGATCTGTGGGGGTTCGATCTCTGTGGGGTTTGATCTGTGGTTGTTTGATCTGTGGTTGTTTGAACTGTGGTTGTTTGATCTGTGGTTGTTTGATCTGTGGGGTTTGATCTGTGGGGTTTGATCTGTGGTTGTTTGAACTGTGGTTGTTTGATCTGTGGTTGTTTGATCTGTGGTGGTTTTGATCTGTGGTTGTTTGATCTGTGGTGGTTTGATCTGTGGTTGTTTGAACTGTGGTGGTTTGATCTGTGGTTGTTTGATCTGTGGTGGTTTGATCTGTGGTTGTTTGATCTGTGGTGGTTTGATCTGTGGTTATTTGATCTGTGGTTGTTTGATCTGTGGGGGTTTGATCTGTGGGGGTTTGATCTGTGGTTGTTTGATCTGTGGTTGTTTGATCTGTGGTTGTTTGATCTGTGGTTGTTTGATCTGTGGTTGTTTGAACTGTGGTTGTTTGATCTGTGGTTGTTTGATCTGTGGTTGTTTGATCTGTGGGGGTTTGATCTGTGGGGGTTAGATCTGTGGTTGTTTGATCTGTGGGGGTTTGATCTGTGGGGTTGAGTCTTGATTGTTTGATCTGTGCCCAGGGTTTGATCTGTGGGGGTTAGATCTGTGGGGGTTTGAGTCTGTGGTTGTTTGATCTGTGGGGGTTTGATCTGTGGTTGTTTGATCTGTGGTAGTCTGTGATTAAATCTATTTTGTTTTGATCTATATGTCTAATATAAATTCCAAACAGTTGCCTCATTGCCTGACCATCTTCTTCCGCAGAGTTTAATCATGAGTGAGCAGTGTCCAGTGAAATACGTCACTTACAACCAAAGTGAGAACAGCCTGATCAGAAGGAGGAGAATACGACTATTACGAGCAGTAAAAATGACCCTGAGGCTGGTCAAGGCTTTAAACGTACTAATGTCCAGAGGTCAAGGCAGTACATTTCCCCAGTTTCAAAGGTCAAGTCAGACTCACTCCAGCTTTCCGCAAATCGTTTTTCCACCACAAGGCGAAACCATAACCGCGAACCACACACACAATCATGAACACACAGGCCTTAAACACAAGTCTAACCTTAAGCTGTAGAAGTAGAAGTCCAGCAGTGTTGACTGTGTTCATTTAGATTAATTGATTGCTATTGATTAAAGTTTTTAACAAGCAAATAATAATAATATATATTGTTAACTGTAGTTTGAACCAACTTCTCTCTCTCTCTCTCTCTCTCTCTCTCTCTCTCTCTCTCTCTCTCTCTTTTTTTTCTCTTTGCATGTAGATCTGTAAATATGGTTAATATTAGATAGTGTTACCGCCCCTTTCTAAACAGCTGGTAGATGAACACAGATCCTGATTGCTGTTACAATACTTATATGAATGTTACATCTAAATGACTACTTTTGTTTATCAATCTGTATGTAAATCTATCCATTATCTCAAGCTTCACATATAACAACTGAGCTCCGATTATCCGAAATGCCTGATACCAGGATCACTATTACAATGGAGTACTGACTATTTGGACTATCAATCTACCCATATGTGATATCTTGTTCCACATCCAGTTGGATGTGGGAGCTCAGTTTGATTACAGGGCCCTTACTAAGAATAGGCCTACTAGGCTTCTGCCTAGGACCACCGAGTCTTAGGGCTAACTTGGGATCTGTTTATCTAAATAAAATGTGTGTATAAGACAACTAATAGAGAATGGTCAAAAAGGGCTCTGGTTATCGAACATCAATAGGGAACCACGATTTGCAAGCGGCGACGTAGATAGCGTTTTTTATGGGGTTCTCAAATTTTCATTTGCCTAGGACCCCAATATTTTCTTTCCTAGTGCCCCAAATTGTTCATTTGCCTAAGACCCCCAAATGTTCCTGCCTCTCCTAGTGCCCCAAATTGTTCATTTGCTAGGACTAAAATGTTCTTTTCCTATTGCCCCCAAACATTCCTTTATCTATGGCCCCAAATTGTTCATTTGCCTAGGACCCCCAAATGTTCCTCTTCCTAGTGCCCCAAATTGTTCATTTGCCTAGGACCCCCCAAACATTCCTTTATCTATGGCCCCAAATTGTTCATTTGCCTAGGACCCCAAATGTTCCTCTTCCTATTGCCCCCAAACATTCCTTTATCTATGGCCCCAAATTGTTCATTTGCCTGGGGCCCTCAAATGTTACTTTAGTTAGGGAAGGAAATGTTTTCCTTTTGCTAGGGTACTCAAAGTGTGGGACGGCTATGCTTGTTTATTTAAGCTCTTATTATTGCCTTTACCAACTGTGTGATCTATCTAAACCTGGCCAAAAAGACCATATATTTTTCTTCTGAACAAGATTATCTTTGCTGTCATGAGGGAAGTTGTTTAGTGGGTTACAGGTCATAAAAAAATATATAATGAAATATCTTGAAATAAAATTTTAACTTTCTTTTTCGGTTCCTTGTGACATTAAATCAATTACTTGGACCCTCTTAGGCTGCATTCGCTCTTTGGCTTTATTAATGATTTAAACGCCTTTACGGTCAAATTGACAATTTAATTAATCGATATAACGATGTAGCTAGGACGATGACTGTTACTTTATTTTTTAATAAATTGAAAGTTAGTTTATTTAATTTTTACTGAGCTATATGACATTTGATTCGATATTTCATTCCCAATTCTTCTCTGATTGTACTTTGGGTAAGAAAATGTTGTGTCTCCGATATATTTTAATATGTGTGATACTTCAGAATGTCGTTGACACAGTTATATCATTATTTATTTGTTTCAATCACAGCTTAGTACATGAAATATATAAATTATTTGATAAGAAATATCAGCCGTTTATTCTTATTACCAATATTGTCAATCAATCCCATTCATAACAAAGCAACGGCTCAAAATATTTAATTTCACAGTTAATTAATTCTTCTTTATATTTGTATGTTTTAATAATTAAAAAAAAAGTATCAGTTGGAAAAGATTCCAGAAGATTCCGGATAATTTTGAAAAAAAAATACATTTTGTTATTATAAACCAATTATGAGTTATAAATTTAAAAAAAAAAATATTTTTATTGACAGAGTTTTACAGTATAAACAAGAGCACAATTTATAAGTTGAACATATTTTAAGTTAGACCTGGTATAACTTTTTATTTTTATTTTTGTAAATTATACGCTAAAAGTGTTTATGTATATTTCTAGTACTCATCCTTTTGCGTAAATTAGACAGTCGCACGTGAATAATTGAAAAAATGCTTTGTTAAATTTTTGAAAACGTCTCAGAGAATTAGTCAAAGTTATTGCATGTAGGGGCTGACTATGTATTGCCAGGTTTCTGGGTCTCTAGCCAGTTTGGCAACGCTCTTCGTGCGATGGCTGGAGGTTTAATTTCACTGGCGGGTTGGCGGATTTATTGGTGGCTTTAACGATATATTACGCGAATATAAATAATAACACATAAAAATAAATCTTTTATTAATCTGGCGTTATTTGGCGGAATTCTTAATGAGGTTATGTTGTTTTCGTTGAAAATATATGGTGAAACTGATTGGAATAAATTTAACTCTGTTTATGCATTAGAATGAAATTTGACAGTGCTGAATGCTTACCAATGCGAAACTGTTCTTATATGTTCATTAATAATATTTTTAAAAAACCAAGACATTTGATGTAGACCAAATGTTAAATACACTAGTAAAATTAACGCTACATTCTTATTTTAGACTAACTAGTAGCTCAAATGTTGTTCTTTCCCCTTGTCCTATGACTGAGTAGCTCAAATGTTGTTCTTTCCCCTTGTCCTCACAACGACTGGTCATTCTGTTTCGCGCATTTTTGTTTTACTGCGCATGTCTTAGAGTATATTTATTTTTACTGCGCATATCAAAAAATATTTTGTTTTACTGCGCAGGTTTTAAAATATATTAATTATACTGCGCATGTCTTGAAGTATATTTGTTTTTTCTGCGCATGTCTTACAGTATATTTGTTTTTCTGCGCATGTCTTACAGTATACTTGTTTTACTGCGCATGTCTTACAGTATACTTGTTTTACTGCGCATGAATTAAGTATATTTGTTTTACTGCACATGTTTAAAATATATTTGTTTTACTGCGCATGTCTTACAGTATACTTGTTTTACTGCGCATGTCTTACGGTATACTTGTTTTACTGCGCATGTCTTAAGTATATTTGTTTTACTGCGCATGTCTAAAAGTATATTTTTTGCTGTGTATGTCTTAGAGTATATATTTGTTTAATTGCGCATGACATAAAGATATTATTTGCTAATCATGTGATCACGCTTATGAAAATAATTCTTGTCGAGTCTGCACCTTGTTTTGTTCATTGCGATCTATCTAATCGCCTATCTATTTTACATGTCTGTCTGTCTATCATACGTTGTACATGTCTGTCTGTCTACCATACGTAATCTACATCTATTTGTAAAATAAAATGTTCATTCAATGGATCATTTTCTTCATTGATCAGTTAACCTACAAATGTACTTAGCTGTAAAATAAAATTCTGAATTTAAAAGGTTTGTTTTCTACCCAGAGCCCATTATAGAAGTTAATTTATTGTTTCTAATATTAGAAGATTGTGAAGTCTTGCAATAGAGGACCTAACTCTTTATAACTGAGTCACTGACATAGTTATGGAAACTTAAAATCATTACTTATCTGTAAACAGATCCTGTATTTCTAACTACCTGAGAGGATGTCATCTTATTTCTTTGTCCAATTTTGTACCTAGTACCACTTCTGGGGTAGTTCTGTTGTGCATGGCATTCATACTATGGCATCTGAATCAAAGATGAAACTGAATATAATAATCATTGCCCATGTCAAGGGTATTGGCCACTAACAACATCTCTCTAGAACCTACTCCAGGTGTAACCTATCTTGGTGATGTCAGTTTCAAGGTCGCACCCGCTCTCTTCTGTTTTCCGTTGAGATATCAACTTAGCACTTGGCTGGTGACATTCGCTGATTGTTTAAATATATGGACTTGTTTATTGTTGAATAGGTGTTATTAGAACAGGTATTGGCTAAGAATTATTTTTTTGCATTTAATATGATAATCTGCGTAGTATCACATGATAAATGCAGTCTTCATTATTGGCTAAATAATAGTATAAGAGCAAAAAAGGAAAAAAGATCATACCAAAGTCAGGTTATATATGTAAATAACACATAATTATTTTTTCATAAATGTATTTTCTGTTAAACATTTTTTAGGTTACCTTCGACCTTCTCGAGAACTGCTAGAATATTATCGCAAGAAAATAGCTGAATATGATGATGAACATGACCAGCTTCTTAGCAAACTAGAGGAATATAGAGTGGCCTATGAAGAACAGGTTAATCAATTTGTGATACATTTAAGTCTGAATTTCAAGAAGAATTTTTGGTAACAGATCAAAACCTTACCAATGAATCAGATATAATTATTTTTTTTGATATCTAAAAAAATGTTATGTATTCATAAGTTTTAAAACGATCTGCATGCATGCAAACTTTTTCTGTAATTCTTGTTATTTTTACATTTTAGCATACAATGCAGTGGGAACTTCGGCAGCGTGAAGAAGAGATTGTGGAGCTCCAAAAAGCACTAAGTGATATGCAGATATATCTTTTTCAAGAACGGGAGCATGTACTTAGATTGTATGCAGAAAATGATAGACTTAAGGTTTGACTGAATTATTGACATAATTTTTTTAAAATGTTTCTTTTATGCTACATGTAAAAATATAATTGGCAAAAAAATATGTATATAATTCCAGTGTTTGGTAATAGTGTTCGGTGTTGTGGATGTGTTTAATTTTATTTCTTTTCACAGATTAGGGAATTGGAAGATAAAAAGAAAATTCAAACTCTTCTTTCCTTAAGTGGTGCTGAAGCAGGTGAAGTGACCTATTTTATCAAAGAACCTCCAGCCAAAGCTATTATTCCACAGAGGCTTAAACCAAGGCATCAGTCTGAAAATGTCAACAACAGTGCCATTCCAGTTGTCAACAATGGACCAAAAAGTAATTCTTAAAATTAAAAGTCTAACACCATAATCAATTCAAAAAATAAAAAGTAAAAAACAGATTGTAGGAGTGCTTGCCCCCATTTCTTGTTTACCTCATGTTTTCCACAGTAATGCATGAGTGAGGAAGAATAATATAAATTTGTAAATTTTGTGCATTAGTGCAGTTTTTTTTTTTTTTTTCATATGTTAGATTTCTAACTAGAAAAGTCTGAATGTAAAAGCTAAAAAGGTCAAATTCTTATAATATTAGAAATAATTTAATGAAATCTACCAAATACAAATTTACATAAACTATAACAACTTAAAATATAAAAGTGCCATTAGACACCCTTTATGACATTACAATATTTTCTTTCATTGCTCAATTGTTAAGTTGTCATTTAAAGGCAATATTTTAATTCCATCTATTGTGATAAATTGTAAAAAAATAAATTGATAAGCCATACAGGTGCCCACTTTTTCTTTAGGTTATCATACTTTATATAAATATTAGAATTTTCTTAAGAATGAGTTTTTTTGTACTAAAAAATAAATTATGTAATTAGTTCAAAAGAATTACAGCTTACCCGTTTTGTTTTTAAAATTCTCTGTTTACTTTGTGAATCATAAGGTTAGCTCATAAACTGTTGTGAAGTTCTCAACAAAATGATTTTTTTTTTTTTACAATCTCATTCTATGAAAATCTATTGCAAAAAATATTTTTAAAAACCTTTTCTATCCTTATTTTTGTATCCCTAGAGATACTTGCATGAAAATAAAATAGCAAATAGATATTATTTTAAACAAATCATCCATTCTGAAAGTTTTTTAAATATCTAAAACCTTTTCAGCCTCTTTTTTTTTAAATGTCCTACAACTTGGAAGATATTTGTTGCTGGTGTTCTACAATCCTTTATAAACATCTTCATAACCCATATTATGATATATTCCTTTCAAAAGGCAGTTGTTGTTTTTTTTTTAAGTTTTTTTCACTAATTTTTTTTTTCTTTTAATTTTAAAAAGTATTTATTAAAATTTCATTTGTTTATAACAACCAACAGGTAAAAGGAAATCAGCAACTGAAAACAGATCTTCACTTATACAATTGCCTGAAGAAAAACTGGCCCAAGAAAACTAAAATGCTTACTTTTACAGGTGGGTAGCAGTGTTTTAAAAGTCTACTCATCCTTCTGATAAAAATCATGGTATTTCTATTTTGTTGTGTACATTTCCCAATATTCTAACAATTTTTTTTAATTTGCATAACCCCATACCGAAAAATTGTATTTAATATAACAAATATGCATACAAATTTTTGTAAGAACTTTTTGTGGTAAAAAAGTATGGAATACAGTCCAAATTGCGATAAAATGTTGTTCTGGTAGTTTTCTAATTTTTTATTTATTTTTGTAAAATCAGTCATTAAATTAAAAAAAAAAAAAGAATGACAATTTTTTTTAACAACTTTAGATTGAATCTTTACAAGCTCAATTGGCTGAGCAAACTAAACTAGCTAAAGAGCAAACAGAAGCTCTTCTTGAAGACAGAAGGGTGAAAGATGAAGAATATGAGACAAGAAGGCAGAGAGATGAAGAAAAAATAAAGACTTTAACAGAAAAGTTTATCTTTCTTTTATTATTATTATTTATGATTTTTTTTTTAATTACTGGGTTTTGGAAAGAACCATTGTTAGGTTATTTCTCAGATTAAAATGTTGTTCTCAGTATATACTAGTTATTTTTATTTTAATTCTGCTATCATAATTATTTAGGTTGCATAAAACCCAGGATCTGCTTTATGACAGCACCAAGGATTTCCTAGAGTTAAGATTTGAGGGCCGGGCCATAGAGAGAGTCTGGATGGCAGAGAAGGACAGGCTTCTCCGAGAGATGGATGTCATCAAACAACAGGCTACTGCCTCATTTAGAGAGAATGCAGTCAATACATCATTTACTCAACAGAAAATAGATCCTGAAGAAGTCAAGGTAAACATGCTAGTGCCTGAAAAGGAGCATAAATATGTAAATGGAAAATTTTGAACTGATAAGTATTTTGAGAGCATTTTTCAATATTCAAGGTTTTACTATTTTAATCATTATTTTTAAGTATTTGTTTTGTGAGGTAGGCAAGTAATATTTTCTTTTTTTTTTTTTAATAGTTCTTTTTGGAAATTTGTCTAATATTTTGAATTTTGTTTAGATTTTTTTTTTTCAATTTTTGAGATTATACAACAATTTAAAATTGTGAATTAGTTATAAATTATTGTAATTATGGGCTAATGTTGTATAATTTAGTCTGTTATCTGAGGCATTTCGTTATTTTTCATTAGTGGATTTTAAATCAGTAGAAAATTTAACCCCTACAGTTGTGGTAAAAGGTCATTGATTTACTTTGTGTCCACAAATATGACGTTAGAATGAATAAATAATGGTATTATGTTAACTTGACACATATCATGATTTCCTCCCATGAAATTAATTTAAAATGTAAAATTTATTACATGTAAATGCTTCATAAAAAAAACAACTTCTAACTAGTCCATTGATATGCCAAATTTTCTCTTGTGGATCCTTTTTTAGAGAAGTTTCTCATGAATAATAAATGTACATAATTTATCTTTGTTAATCAGTGATAGAATGTGGATGGGATTTTCATACACAGGATGATGTTCACCTCACTCCGAGTTGGCATTTATTCTTGACATTTATTGCTCTTGTATACTTGTGATTTAAACAAAATATATAAATTGTAAAATCTGTCTCTACCACTTAACAAGAGTCATTAGTCTTTAAAGTGCAAGTTGGTATGGATAGGCTACACTGGTCTGTTTACAGTTTTCCGTCTCCCCTTAATGATAAGAGATATAAAATCTGAATATAATAATTTTTTTAAATGTCATCCCTATAACATTGTTGACCGTTTGTTTTATAATTTCCAGTCTCTAGAGTTTCAGTTACTTCAAAGCCAAAAACTTGCAGACAACTACAGAGAGCAAGTAATTCAGTTGGAAGATGAACTGTCTCGGCTCCGAGAGGAAGGGGATGTCACCAGAGAGGTTTTCCAAGTAACGGTCCTTTTTAATACTTAGTTCATTACAAAAAAAATTTACTTGTATTTATGTTTCACATTTAAGTGGGAAGCAACTGAAATGAGTTATTTTTTTTTGCTTCCAAACGAAAAGAAATTTTTAATATCAAAATGATCTTGGAGTTAGTTGAGTATAAATTAGCTTCTCTTCTTAAATGTATGGCTTGTGGAGGTTGCTATCTTCTAAAAAACATGCATTAAAAAATAATCTTCAAATATTTCAAATCCAAATAAAATTGGAGATATTTAATTAACACATGCATTCAATAAAAACATAAGAAATTTCAACAGTTAATTTTTAGCCAATTTTTTTTTTTATATAACTGCATCTCTTTTGATTTTAATATCCTTGCTGCTCTTAATTTTTAGGATCTTTTGGCAGTGGAAAAAATGGACAAGCCGTCTGCAGTTAATGAATTCTAGATATCAGAATTCTAGAATCTATTGAGAAATCTTGAGGTGGAAGGGTTTAGAAATGACATTAAAAACTCTGAGGTCTTCGAACTAAAGGATGTTGAGAAACAGCTATATAAGGTATTTAGTGCATTTGTGTTATACATGTAGTAACTTGTATGTTTGTATTAATAAAAAGTATTTTTTTTTTATGTTGTATCATTTTATGTTTTACCATATTTCTTTCTTAATTCTTTCACAATGTACATGTTTATATGTTATGGGTAATGTTTCTAGATTAAAAAAATTTAATAAAATTACTCAAGGGTTGCAGTGTAGCCATTGATACAATATATTTTCTCATTTAAATGCAAATTTAACCCTGTTTCAAGAAACATTTAAAATAACAATACATTGAAATTTATATTGCTTTTAAGGGAATTCAAGTTACTTCTGTTTTAAAATAAAAATATTTTATTTGTTTTTGTCATCAGGTCACCTTAGATTTACAGATGATATGAATTTTAATAGGCCAGATGACCTTGACATGCAGGGTGTTGACCAATGTCAGAAAAACTGCGTGAAAGATCAAAAAATTGATTGGAGAGTTAAAAAAATCTTAAATCCAAAATTTATGGCCTAGAAAATGAGATCTTCATTCATTTATAAAATTACATCAACTTTTATTTAAGCATGCGTTTATGGTGATGAAGACTTTTTTTAATGATGAGTTTCTATTTTTTTATTTTGTAATAGTCAAAATTTCTCACAGTTTTCAAAATGTATCATTTTTTTATCATGGCATATATTTAAAAGGGCTTCTACTTACTTTGGTAGTGTTATATCCAAACATATTTCAGATTCTCTTCAACAAACTTTTTAATCCACTTGATCTGTTATATTTTTCCTTTCTAAATCAAAATTTTAAAATTATTACTTTAACAAAAGCTGTTATATCATGATAAGACATTTTTTAAACATTTCTTAACATTATGGTCACTAATGTCTTTTATTAAATGACCAAGCTGTAATATATTGTATTTTAAGATCTGTCAATTGAAATTTCTAAATCAAATCTCATAGAAATATTTTCTATAAATTTGTCTTATACTTGTTCTGACTGGTTGGCACTGGCCTGACTGTGGTTAAAACACCGTGCATGTATTTATTGCATTATTTTTTTTTTGAGCTAGCCGGAATGTTTGAACCGATGTGAATGGTGTGGTGAACTTAGACTGACAGAGGAACTGATGATTGGATCTCATGGTATTTTTAAATACCTTACATGATCCGGTACCGAATAATAGGTCTTAGAAAAAATTAAACAACTACATTCCAGAAATGTTTAATGTCGTGTTTTTTTAACTGCCCGTAATATTTTTTTGTTACATACTTGTAGATTTTACTTAACCTATGCCAGTTCTAACTTGTTCTGTAGTTGAAGTTTATAAATTAGATCAAATGTATACAAAATATTTAAAAATTCATTTATTTGAAATATTTATTTCTTACTTCTATTGCATAATCTGTCAACTCTCATTTTATTTTTGTAAATTAAAACAGGTATAATATTAAAGTGGTACATGCACTTTTAATATTCACTTTTCTTTTCATAAAAACATAGTTTTCTTAATTATGATGAGCTAGCACTGGAATTTTAAAATTTGATTTTAATGATATATTAAGCTAAAGACTATTGTATGTTTATTTTATAAAGGTCTATAATAATGTAAAATGATCAACAGTTTTGTTATGATTACGTACAAAGCACAAAATAAACAAAAATTTACTTCTAACATACTGTACGACAACACTTTTTATAGCCTCCAAAAATGAATTTATCGAAAAAAAAAAGACAATCTAGGCAGCCATTTTATTTGCATCGTTTATTATAACATCATTCCATTGGATAGGATGCTATTTCATATGTAATATTTTGATACCTGTTTTATAAATAAATACATTTTTAAATTAACCAAAGTTGTTTTTTTTTTTTTATTTTATTTTGTTCACTAAATTGGAGCTACTAAACTATTGCCAGTTTTGTGCAGAAGCTATGTAATTTAAAGCATATGATTATATATCACTCTATTTGATAACATTGCACAAGTAAACAGAAAATTTAGAACTAAAAAAGCACCAGCCTCATTAACAAAAAAAAAAACAACTAAATTTGATTTTCAATATGTTTAATCATAACCATTGATGTATATTCATTATCCCATCATATCAAATCCTAAACATTCATTTTCACATTGAATAATAAACATTCATTTGCCCATCGAATCCTAAACATTCATTCGCCCATCGAATCCTAAACATTCATTTGCCCATCGAATCCTAAACATTCATTTGCTCATCGATTACTAAACATTCATCTTCTTATTTTTTTAATGAGCATGCAAAGTTAGGTCAGCAAGTCCTCTTTCGAAATATTTCTGTGAAATGTTACATAATCGGGGTGGCCGGGCGTGGGGTAGTGCGAGCCACTTTCTGTAGTAATTTTGACACAATTGTGTGTGTGTGGAGGGTATAAAGTAATAAGGAAAAAAGTGATTCAATGAGAGATGCACCAAACTCAACAAAGAATAAAGTAAATTTCGTTCCCATGATGCTCTTTAGTGGTTTACATTTTTTCTTTCCTTTTCCCGAAATATAAAAAAAAAAAAAGAGTGAATATTTCATTTTCCAAGAATTTGCTTACATGAAAAGGGTTTAAACAACTTATAGATAACGCAAAGAAAATGACCCGTTAAATTGATTATTATTTTTTTTTACTGTAAGAAGAGATAAGTTCTACGCTTAATTGTTAGGGGAAACTGAATCATGACTAGAGTACTACCTGAATGATGCACCTGACATGAATCGTAACTAGACTACTACCTGAATGATGCACCTGACGAGAGAATCCCAAAGGCTTTCGAAAATCATGCATAGATCTAATAGCAACAATGATAATTATGATAGAACTATTGTTTGAATGGCAGTTACCACTGTAATAACCTTTGTAAATTTTGAAAAAACTTTGGAAGTGTTGACAAAGAGACCTTATGAAAGCTGATACTTAAAAGAGTAAATATCAAAAAGACTCCCCGCTTCACATATCTATGAGGCATAGGCATTGTCAGTAAAGAAGAAGGGGCTGAAGAAGACACAAACTTCATAAAGCATAGACTCGCCAATAAAGGAACAGCCTTCTATACATTAAAACCCTTATGGCAATCAAAAGTTTTCTTACTGAATGTTAAAATTAGAATCTTTAACACAAATTCAAAGCTGTCCTCCTATATGTATTTGAAAAACGGAGAAAGACATAAGCACATTACGAACAGACTTCAGTCATTTGTTAATAGATGTCTGCGACCATAGATATAAAGATGCCTGCGACTAACCATGAACGTCACGTGACCTGAAAAGATTCCCAACATCACATTGTGGGAGAAAACTAAACTAAAGCATATTCGACAGGAAATAAAGAAAAGAAATTGGCGGTGGATAGAAAGAACACTCTTCAAAAAACCGGCTGACAATGTCACTAGATAATCATTAGAATGAAACCCACAGAACTAGAGAAAGAGAGGGATGAAAAAAACAAAACAATCACTGAGTTTCGGAAAAGAACTGTCGGAAATGAAATAAAGGAGGCAAGGAGTGTCACGGGCTCAGCTGAAGAAGACTGCAGAAAACCTTGTACACTGGCGCAACACCGTTGAAAGCCATTGCTGCTGCAGGATTTAAAGTAAAAATAATAAGAAACAGTGCTCGATTTACCGCCGGGGATATCCCCGGCACTGAGACCTGTCATCCCCGGATCTGCTGTAGCTAGCATATCCCAGCCGGGGATGAAATCATAGACATTTATCCCCAGCTCTGCAGAAATATTGTTCCATCCCCGGCACTGGTTTTTTCTTAAATCGACCACTGATAAGAAATGAACTATTTATGCGAACTAGTGATCATTCACATAACTTAAATAGATCAATAGATACATATAGGTGAAACAATTTTTTTGTTACCCACATCGAAAATGAAATACATGTAATTGATGGACTGGCACAGCCCTGCATTCACAAAATCTCGAAATATAAGTTTTTGTTTATTGCCCTTTGTTTGTTATCTTTGATTAAATGAATTATAATGAATGCCGTCTTATAAACTACGTCACTACGTGTTATATAAAAGTTGTAAACATTGAAATAATAATTGTGGGCAATGCTTTATAAACTATTCTCACAATGACAATTTAGAATATCAGATTTCTGAACTTGCAAAGGGACGGATGGCCGAATGATGTAGATATTCGACAGTCCTGGGTTCGATCCTCTGTGAGAACCATGGGATTTTTTCCAGGTGAAATTTGTTTCAAAGTCGTCCCACACGTCCACCCAGCTTTAAAAGTGTACTCGACTTAAGTTGGGAAGTAAAGGCGGCTGCTAACCACATAATCCCTTTACATTCCGAGGTTATAGAAACAGATGAATTCTACACGTCTTCTTCCCCGATGGCCCTGTGGTCCGCGGACCCCTGGGGGTCCGTGAGGAGCTTTAAAGGGGTCCGTGGGCATGTCAAAGAAAAATAATGATTTTTTTTAATATAGTATTGCTTGGTTTGGTTGAGTGGTTAGCTTGTAGCTAAACAAAAGATACTAGCTACGCCAATGTTTCAGGCACAGTGTCCAGAATTGAAAACTTCGCTGGTATTTCCTTATATTTTCGTCTGAAGTCTGAACTAGACTGCATACTACATGTACTTGTGCAGTTCGTTCTTGAGCCATGTCATCTTGGCAATATTTCTTAATGAGCTATGACATCATTGTTAGAAAATCCGGATCTGCTCAAGCGTGTGTATTGTTGATAAATAGTATGGTTAATCAGTGGTTAAAATTATTATAAACCTAGATTGGCTTAGAAATAATCTTAGACAAAAGTTTTTTTTATATCAAATTGCTTGTGCACACTTCGCATGTTAATTTAAAATGACATCCACAGATTGTTTTGGTTCGAAGTAAATTTTTTGTAAATTTGTAATATGAAAGTAGGTCAGAGCGATCATAGGGATTTTTCGCTAACACATCGATGGAACGGTGTGAAATTCCAGCGATGAACCTATTATGCTATTCTGTTGTCATGTGACTTACTTATGTGACAATTACTTTTTAAAATGTTAATAAACAATTCAAAATATTTGATAAGATTCGTACTTGTTTTATCACAGTAGTCGATTAAATTCTAAAATGTGAGTTTTCTTCATCAGAATGTGAAATATTTGTACAGATAGTTACCTCCTTTAACTCTCTTTGTCTCTAATTTTTTTCCATGTGAGATCTGAGTCAACGGGACTAAACTGTTTTTGGTCATTTGTTTATCAATATTTGTAAAAGTAAACTTCCAAGCCTGGTAGCATGGATACATTTGTGAAGAGGAAAACTGAACAGAACCTGGAAGATTCTGATGATCAAGCAGCCAAAGACGAACGAAAAAGAAAACGGCGCAAGTATAATCACCGCAATGGGGACCGGATGCTGACCAGCCTCTTTGTGTCGTGTGATGCAAACATTATCGAGGGATGCGATGAAGCCTGCAAAATTGAGGCGCCATTTGACCACAGTGCATTGGAATTTTGCCAATAAAACGAATTAATACTTTGAGAGGTAGAAAGAGCTCTATTTGAAACAGAAAGGCAAACTAATGGCCTGCACTACTGTGAACGAGAACGCTCTTCGAGCGTCGTATTTGGTTTTTGCATTGCAAATAGCGCGTTCCACAAAAAACCTCACACAATTGCAGAGAATCTAATTATACCTGCAGCGGTCGACATGTGCGCAGTCGTTCTAGGAAAGGAATAGAGTCAAAAACTGAAAGTCATTCCACTGTCTGATAACACAGGGAGCAGACGAATTTCCGACTTTTCAGATGTTCGCTGCCAACTGATTGCACGCCTTCAGCATATTAGAATACCAATTCAGCTTTACGAAAGTACAGACATTGCAAATGCAGCCCAATGGTTGGTCTACGTTCGATACTGCTGGGAAGGTGAAGTTGTCGAAGACTTTTTGTTCTGCAAGTCACAGCCGAGGTGCACAACCGGTGAAGAACTTTTCCTAGTGCTTGATGCATTTTTTGAAGAATCAGGATTGGCCTGGACACAATGTGTTGGCGTGTGCACGGACGGCACTGCTACGATGACTGTTCGTAAGTCTGGTTTAGTCACATGAGGGAAACAAGCAGGGACTCACATAGTATCAACCCACTGCGTGATTCACTGCGAGGCCTTGGCTGTAAAGGACATGAATGAAGATCTTGCTGTAGTGCACAACAGACACAGCCTTATCACTAAACAGAAAACTGTGTAACAGACATACCGCTGGAATAAATACTCGGTGATTGTTTCATTTTTAAGATAGATTGCTATTTCATATGTAAAATAACTTGTACATGTTATGTGCGTAACTTAGGCTAGGCCTACCGTTTAGCAGAATTTAAAGCATATTCTGGGCGCCTTGGGCTATGGGGGTCCGCCACCCGGGCTTGGAATGTCTGAGGGGTCCGCAGCAAAGAAAAGGTTGAAAACCTCTGCTATAGGGCTAAGGGAACTTTCATAGCTTAAAATAAAATAAGCAGTAATTAGAATAAAGATGTCCAAAAATAATTATTTCTACTAATTAATGTAAAAAATATCTCACTACGGTAGACAATGCCGGGGAGTTGGGAGGGGGGGGGGGTTGAATCGTGCTAGGGGGAGGCAAATTACTATTTACACTCGGGCGGCGGATAAGATAGGTGCGGCTCGGGGCTTATATTGACTCATTTCTGAGCTATTTTTAGAGTGTGTTTGTTTGTGTGTGTATGCTAGTGTGTTTAGGTGTTAGAGATGTTTCAAGTACTGAACATGCATGTGCAAGTATGAGTTCAAGTACTTCAAAAAATGTACTCAGATAGTACCTGTACTCGAGTAGTACTCAGTACAATTACTTGGTAAAATAAGTACCCCAGCTCTGATGTATGTTGTGGAAGAGCCGTTCTTTGGTCTTTTGGGGGCTCCAGGCAAAGACTACAAAAGAAATCTCAGGCAAAACTAATTATCCCAGGCCCCAAAAACACAAAGAAGAGCTCTTGGTTGGCCTAGTTTTCCTGCCCATATGAACGTGTGTGTGTGATGGATTGGATACAGCCCCACGACCAACTGTTTTTTAGAGTGCTTAGCCGGAAAAATACTCGATTAGCCATTATTTTTTTTTTTGGCCAACGTTTTTTTGCCTGACACCACAAAAGACGGGTAGACCAGAGGGTATAAGACTAATAGCCCGACCCCGTTTATACCATCAAAAGAATATTTTGTTATGGCCAAAAAAAAATCCCTCAATTTTTACATATAATGATTTTTGTAAAAAAAAACAAGACTGGATGATGTATTCATATTAATGGAACTATAAGGTATAAACATATATATTACAATTTTAAATGTGTACTTTTCTGTTATTTATTTCTGCTCCAAAACCTGCATTGATTTAACCTTCGAACCAGGAAAAGTGAACTCTTCTATCTCACTGAGTTGGTAAAGCAACAAGCGATATCGATTCATACCATTGCTCTACTTTGCAGTTATGTCCCTTACATACCCGTCCTATTCATCTGGTAAAAAAAAATTAATAAGGGGTGAATTGATCAGCCCAATAACTCTGGCAATCATCTTGTTTGTTTATAAAGGGTGGGGGAGGGGAAAGGCAGGGCAAGATCGTGTTTGAACAGAGCCAAACAGTTTTAAAATTGATGATTGTTTCTTTACGGCGAGAAGATTAAAAAGATAGTAGGCTAACGTGTTCGGATTTAATCAATATATAAAGGACAAAGAAGGTTATTTCACATGACAGGCGAAGGAGCGAAGGATTACATATTTAAGCCTGGGGCGGCCTTACTGCACTCATGGCCTAGGGCGTGTATCACATATGGAGCCCCTTCTATTAGTGGCGTTACTAAGGTTGGCTTCACCAGGTGCGAAAAATTCAGGTGTCACCTTCTCTAACTCTCTCTCTCTCTCCTCCCCCCACCCCTACCCCGACTTCCAACGTGAACATATTTCGAATTTTCCTGCACTAGACCTTAGAGAACCGCCTATAATTGTAATGTCTGTGAAATACGTCCAATTGGTCCAAGAGTTGATGAGTTTTAAATATATAAGATAGAAAACAAATTACACAATATAATTTAGCGTGAACGCATTTAAGAACTGCAACAACCAGGAAAGCAAAGTCAAATTATTGTTATTTTGACAATAAAATTTATTTAAAATTTTCCTTTCATGGTCTTCAAAGCTGCAAATATATCAACCACTCTATCAATATCAATAACGTTCACCATATCACTTTCAATAGAAAATCTAGAAAGATCAGAAAGCTTGGACTTACTATAGTGGATGGCAGATAATTTTTTTTATTAGTTTCATTTTTGAAAAGCTTTTATCAGATGAAGTTACAGACGCACAGATAGTGATAAATAATTGCAGGCTCAGTGAAACAGTTGGCATATATTCTAGGAAGCCCCATTCAGCAATGAATTTCAAAACATAATATATTGACCACTCTTTGGCGTTGTCAAGGTGAATATCTGCTGCCTACAGATAACTACTCAGCCTTCGTATCTCTTTTAAAAGCTCAACTTATAGAAATATGTGAGTGATAAAACATCTGGTAAGTGATTGATATGTCAGGTGTGCTATCGAACATAATTCCAAAATACTTTGCAGCCTTGATGTCCCGATAGGATCTCCTTCACATGATGTGCCAGGACATTTATAAACTCATTTTGAGTTAGATAAGATACGGATGCCTTTATTGTACATATAGATTGTCCTATTTAACCTCATTAGCTGCTCTTTTAACACTGTCATAACACTGTGTCATATTCGAAAGCATCTCAACCATCTCAAGAAACGTATTAATTTAGTCTGACACTCTGCATGGTGGCACCCTGGTCTACTGCTCTGCGTGGTGGCACCCCGTGCTACTACTCATGTTTTAAAATATGTCCGGTTATAAAACCCGATGAGACCGAGTTCTTTCTGATATGAAATTTAGAATTGTTCATTTTGGTGTCACCCCTGATTGGGTATCACCCAGTGCAGGCTAGCACCCATCACTCCCAAGTGACGCCACTGTCTTTTATGGGGACGGGTGATCGTGTGGTAAAGCGTTCGACTGTGGACCTGAAGGTACCTCCGGTGAGGACATAGGACATTTTTCAGGTCATGGCTTAATCCCCCCCCCCATATCTCCCGTGGGGACTCCATGGCCATTGCACTATCGGCTATGGTGGGGATGAAAGTAGGGCACCATAAAAACCGTCCCATTAGTGGTTTGTAGGATCTAAGAGATTTCATCTCATTCTTAGAGGGGCGTCACACACACACACTTCCTTTTATAGAGGTGGCATTATTACGGCAACATTGCACATGGCCCATGGTGATTATCATATGCTGGGGGCTAATAGTAGGTTTCACTAGGTGACAAATAATCTCCTAATGTGGGGGCCACCTCATGCTTAGAGGAGGGGCACTTTTGACGCACTGGCTGTAAGAAAAAAAAGGCTTAAAATAGATTCATAGCATTGCTCTAATGTTTATTTTTAAAATTTAAGTAAGTAAATTAAATAGTTAATAAAGGTAAATATTCATATTTTCACTGACCTCAGTTGTGATAACCTGCCAGTGATGCTAAACGAAGTCCGAACATATGATGGCAGAGTTATCCTCTCCAGTCCGAACATATGATGGGAAAGTTAATTTAATCGGAGAGTATCACAAATTATTTTGGCATGTTTTGTGATCTCTCCTTCCTGGTCTGAGAGACATACCATGATCCACGGGGGATGGATCATAGGGGTTCTCTAGTCAGGAAAAAAAAAACCCTTACTTGCGAGGGTGGTGGTACTGTGGTCAATGAGGACTATCCGAGACCGCAGTATTCACAGCTGGCGGAGGTGACGGATGTGGTCGGCACACAACACCCTTCCTCTCCGTCCCACTCAAGCACACCTGCGCAGCCTGCCATTTCGGGCTGAGGGTACAGGCACACTACATCCTCCCCGCTGTCCAAGTGGCAGGAAAAACCCCGTTCCTTGCCATTCTGGCCGATCGGCAGTACACACACCCTGCAGGTCTGGCAAGTTTGGGCGAGGATTAAAACCCATCTTTCTGCCGTCCCTGCAGATGATAGCGGGTACACTCACCCCGCCGCTCTGTAGGCATGTCAGACGTGCATCAGCGCCGCGTTAAAAATAAAAAAAAATGATGGGAAAGTTATCATCTGAAGTCCGAACATATGATGACAGAGTTATCATGTGAAGTTCGAACATATGATGGCAGAGTTATCATCTGAAGTCCGAGCATATGATGACAGAGTTATCATCTGAAGTCCGAACATATGATGGCAAAGTTATCATCTGAAGTTCGGCAGATGCCGCTCGTGGTCTGCAGTTTAAAAAAAAAACAGAAAAAAACCATATTAAACCGATTTTTAATTCCAAGGATTAATCTCAGATTCTGAGGTAGTTAGGCGCGACAGATGCTTTGGCACAGATTGGACACGGGAATATAAAACTTGCACAACTGTGGTGACAGGGCAGATGCCTTACAAAAAAAATGGAAAATGAACAAAATAAGTTGTACCACTTCAAACAAGCAAGGAGTGTCCTTTCGAGGGATAAATCAAGAAATACACACACACACACACACACACACACATTCACATACACAGTGTGTATTACACACACCATATTTTGGGGAGATTTTTTAGCTATAATAAATCCCACTTCCGTTTTGGAAAAATGGAACTTTATGGGGAAAAAACTGGAGGACTGGTGGTCGAGTGCTGTAGAGCGCTTGACCGTCAGAGAGAGTTCCGAGTTCGAAACATTGTTAGAATAACCAGGTCTTTGTGAAAATTAAATTAAGTCCACCAAGCTTTAATTTAGCGCGTGACTTAAATTTGGGAAACAAAGGCAGCTGCCCTGTGTGGCACTGTACATTCATTTTTTTTTTGTTTGATTAATGTTATAAGACTTAAGCTGACACTGTTTTGTAGGTGAAGCTCACATCGTCTGCTGCCCTCATAGGATAAGGCGTCATATGTGTGATTGGTCAGTACATGCTTAGTCCTATCGTGTGTGCACACTCTGTTTGATGCAGCGCGAGTATGTTCTTTTTTTGTGTCAAACTGTGTAAGACCAGTGTTTCCCAAAGTGTCGTACACATATCCTCGGGGGTACTCGAAGAGTTAAGTGAGGGGTACGCGCCGCACCGTGTTGAGAACAGCTGGTAAAGTTACACGGTTAAAGCGATACAAATTAAATGGAAACTAGAACCGGAATAACGGTAAGCAATGGGGTACTTATTATTAAGAAGATAACGAAGAGGTACATAACATGTCGAAAGTTGGGGAACCACTGTGCTAGGCTAATAAATAATATTTCTCTTTAAAACAAAATCAACTTGTTGTATTTAACAAAAATCTTATCTGCCTTTTTTCGAAAATATTATGAACAAAAACTAATTAAAAATTAGTTTTTAACTTCTTTTTATTAAAATGCACTAGTAAGTAAACAAAACACAAATGAAAAAAACAAGCAATTAAGCCTGTTCCATTCTGGACACAGGACGTGTTAGCGCATTTTCATGTTATGTATCAGTACGTTTGTTAGCTTTCAGTAAATATTTCTAAATTTTGGAAATGTTTATAAATTCAATTGTGTAATGCATATATCTGTAAAAAAAATATTATAAAGACGTTTCTTTATATTTGAAAAAAAAATTATTTTCTCTTAAATCTAACTACAAGTGGTTTGTGGTTACTGAAATAGGACTCATAATTGAAAACATTCAAAATTGTAGTCATTTAATCGTCCGAAAACTCCGTCAATTGTTGCATAGCTCTGATACTTTCAATTAAACTCAGAACACAAGCTTACTATTTCATTTGATGAGTTTCTTAATAAATCTTGGTGAAACTACGTGCTGCAGTATTTCGCACCAAATGAATGGGTTATTGAACGTACAAGGTGTATATATAATATATAAGCCCCTTAGGAGCCCTGAAGCCCGGCCCTCAGAGGTCCTATCGCGAAATAAACTTTTGATGTACACATGGCAGGCCAAGACCTACAAAATGATATATACATCATGGGTCTAGGACTTATAGTTGCTGAGATATAGGGCGCTCCTTTATTAATATAGCTTATATAGTAAAAACGGTACTTTATAAGCCCCCTTTTACGGCCCTCAGAGGTCAGATCGCGAAATGAACTTTTGCTGCACACATGGCAGGCCAAGACCTACAAAATGATATATACATCATGGGTCTAGGACTTATAGTTGCTGAGATATAGGGCGCTCCTTTATTAATATAGCTTATATAGTAAAAACGGTACTTTATAAGCCCCCTTTTATGGCCCTCAGAGGTCAGATCGCGAAATGAACTTTTGCTGCACACATGGCAGGCCAAGACCTACAAAATGATATATACATCATGGGTCTAGGACTTATGATTGTTGAGATCTAGGGTGATGACAGACAGACAGACAGACAGTTCAGTGTTTCTCAAAGTATGGGTCGCGACCCAGAGGAATCTCGGTTGGGTATAAACAAGTTTTAAAGTCATAATTAATGGGTTGAAAATTTACGTGTGCATAATTATATGTTATAAATCTATCATCATTAAAAAAATAAGATTGGGTGCTCATTTCGATATATAGTTTCGCTATTTATTTATTGCTATTTATCAACTAATGTATAGACACATTCAAACATGCGTTCAGCCAAGTATATTGTATTCTCCCGAGCATTTAATTTTAATAAAAATAATTTATATAAATATTTGCAGACTATCTAAGACTGAAAAAAAGGCTTCACTATTTTGCACACCTATGCACCGGTGCTGTACTTCGGAAACTCAAAGCGTATTATTTTTTTCGATAATAAATTATACCATGAATTATACTAAAAAAGTGATTAGATTCGTAATTCTTCAAGGTGTTGATTCATGAATCGAAATAGTTCAAAGCATGTATTGGCATGGAGAATCTTCACATGTGCCAAATTTGAGCTTTCTCACTAAATTGAGTAACAAGATATACAGTCTCACAAATACAGCCACCCCCATACAGATAGTTAAAAATCCTATAAAATAATTCATTTGACCAATTTGCTTCTATACCATTTTTAGAGCATTTTCGAAAAAAATGCTCTATTGTCCCCGTTTTGTCTGTCTGTCTGTCCGTCTGTTCGTCATCACCCTAGATCTCAACAACCATAACTCCTAGACCCATGATGTATATATCATTTTGTAGGTCTTGGCCTGCCAAGAAATGACTTTTTTCCATTTCGCGATCTGACCTCTCAGGGCCGTAAAAGGGGCCTTAGTACCGTTTTTTACTATATAAGCTATATTAATAAAGGAGCGCTATATCTCAGCAACTATAAGTCTTAGACCCATGATGTATATATCATTTTGTAGGTCTTGGCCTGCCATGTGTACATCAAAAGTTTATTTCGCGATAGGACCTCTGAGGGCCGGGCTTCAGGGCTCCTAAGGGGTTTATATATTTTATACACACCTATTTCAGTAACCACAAACCACTTGTAGTTAGATTTAAGAGAAAATAATTTTTTTTCAAATATAAAGAAACGTCTTTATAAATTTTTTCTTACAGATATATGCATTACACAACTGAATTTATAAACATTTCCAAAATTTACAAATATTTACTGAAAGATAGCATACGTACTGATACATAACATGAAAATGCGCTAACACGTCCTGTGTCCAGAATGGAACAGGCTTAATTGCTTGTTTTTTTCTGTAAAGCTCTTGCAGCAGTTAAAATTGTTTGCTGAATTCTTTTTTTTTACTCAGTGGCGTGACCAAGCCTAATTATCTAATGGGGTTGGGTGTGTGTGTGGGGGGGGAGGGAAGGTTAACGAGCCCCACTTCATTTAACTGAGCAGCTAGGAGAGCACCATTCAGCTGATCCCCCGCACCACCCCCTTCCCCTCCCCCCCCCACCTTGACAGCCACAATCAACCTCCCTCCACCTCTAACTCCCTCCAGCCGCTGCTTTCACGCGTGTGTTTTTCCTAACGTGAGCACTGACAGAGCCTACAGTTAGAGGAGAGTAAAGCAATATACATGTGCAAGTGTAGTCAGTCTTACAGACGCATTATTGAAAAAAAATAGAAATATTGGATTTCTGTTCTTGTAAACGAGTTCATATTTTTAGTACTTCGTAATCAAAGTCTTCGGTCTGGTGTTTCTGCAACTGTTACACTAAAGGGTGAGTACAGTGACGTCATTCAATATTTAAATACTAAAGGTTAAGAGGAAGGATTAAGGTCAATGCTAGTTACTGAAGAATAGGAAAATAAAAAAGAATTAGAAGGAGTAAAACGATAAATAATCGAAATTATTTTACTAATACACTTTACCTATTTATTTAAAAAAAATCTTATGTTAACTTTAAAAATATGGTTAATACCAAATATTATTTTTTTTTACTTTTCAACCAAACAGGTGCATAAGACGAATCTATGTAAACAGATGATATAGATAAATACGATGTAAATGAAAAAAACACACATGCTAATAGCTGTATTTTAAAACTATAAGGTAAATTCTGTTTTTTTCATGTGTATTTTGAAGATATGGGGAAATAATTGCTCCCTGTATAGCGGTAGTCCATGTTGTCACTAAAATATATTGTGGATCAGTGAATGGATAAACGAAGACAAGAGCTGTACATTAAAGAATAATAAAAGAAGTCACTCTGTCAACTAAACATTCACACAATTACATTCAACAAAACATTCACACAATTACATTCGTTGGTATAAATAACCAGAGGACACAACTTGTAACACGAACTTTCTACAATCCAAGTTAGATCGATTCTTAAAATCAAATTTACAGTACAAAAATAAGCATTTCTGAATACATTTCTAATAATAGATTGACAGAATGCATTTCTTTGTGTAGTAGTTAATGCCATTGGATAGTGTGGGGGGGGGGGAGGGGTGAGATCAGTCAGATTACAAAAGACATGTAATAACTATTGCCATTCGCTGGAGGTAGTTGTCATCTTTTGTCATTTCTGTTGAAAAGTGGAACGTATTCTATTCCCCCAGCTGTCTGTTAAAATTATATTGCCATCGAGTATTTCTTCAGGGTCGATAGCTAACGAATACTTTATCAGAGGTTCAAAAGTTACGTAGCATGAAGTATTTCCCAGGTAATAGCTACTAAACTGAAGGCTATGAAAGAGGTTTTTAAGGGTAACTTGTTGTCGGCAAGTATTTCTCCCAAGTAAGCTATCAGCCACTAAATACTTTGTGACGGTGACATTTCATTATAGTTTGTTCAGAGTTATCAGCTATTGAATACTTTCTTAGAGGTTTAAAAGAAAGTTATCCTTTAAGTATTTCTTCAGAAATAGTAGCTACTGAATACTTTGTTATTGCTTTACCACCTGTACAACTTAGTTTATGTTTTGGTTTCTGACACCACAGGTAACTATGTAACGTTCATTCAGACACAGTCGTTGGCCGGCTATCTCTGGGGCAGGGCACGGGAAGAAATAAAAGTAGGGGGAGTGGAAGATGTTGAAAGCATATTATCGGTGTTCTGTGCAGGCTTGCGGAGCCGCCATATTTTTTTTAGACTCCGGCTCCCACAAATTTGACGGCTCCGGCTCCCTATTACGATAGTATCACACGAGACAAAAATTTTTGTAATTGCTCCACGCTAACATCCCTCTGATAAAAAGTTATGCACATTTTGCCGCGTTCACCCCCATAGTCAGGAACTTGCAAAATATACGCATTGTCCATTGTGGGTTTTACTAAAAACAAACCATTTCGGTGCATCCAGAAACATATCATTATTTTCGATCGAGGTTTCACTAGTCGCCATTTTCATAAGTAATAAAAAGTTATTTCAATGATCAAATTAGCAAATAGTAAATTGATACATTATTTAAAATATTTTAAAGACTTCAGTATTTATATTTATGATTGATAAATTCGAAGTGACTATTCGGACCCGGGCAGGCCCGTAGCCAGGATTATTGCATTGGGGGAAGGGTAATTTTTTTTTCGGCCGGGGGGATGCCGAAGAACTGATTCTGGGGTACAGCGGCGGATCTACACAACTTTGACGGGGGGGGGGCAAAACTTTGACCCCCGGGAGGGGGGGCGAAAATGTTTTCATTGTTGAAAATTGGTCTTTGAACAAAAAATGTTTCGATAATTTAATGATGTATTACCTAAACTTGCGATAACCGGGGGGGGGGGACATGCCCTCCCCCGGCCCCTCCCCATAATTCCGCCCCTGGTGGGGTAGAAGAAATGTTCGGGGGGGGGGCGAAGATGGAGGTGCAAAGCACCGAAAGCTTGCCAACGGAGAGGAGGGGTTTGGGGAGGGGACTTCAGTGAGTCCCCTCCCCAAGAAATTTTTTGCAGTTCCATATCTGGAATGGTGCATTTTAGTACCGATTGTTTAGCTATTAATTAGAAATATATAATGTTAACTACGTTTGAATAATGCATGGCATGTTGCAGTTTCGTTAAAAATCATTTAAATAGTAAAGAGTTTTAATGATAAAAATGTATTGAGGCTGAGCAATTTCTGATTCCTAATATAAATATATTGACCATTTGTTCTGCTACACATTTGTTACATAATAGATATCTGATTTATATCATTATACTGTTGGTTAAACGTACAACCCGGGAAGAACGACAAAGATGCATGAATATAGCTTAGCTATTTGTGTGACATTTCTTATAAAATATTGAAAACAAAGAACAGATCTATCAACAACAAATTGACCAGTCGCAATTATTCAATTTAAAATAAAATTAATTCTGCTAAAAAGTAAATTTGCAAATTAAATAACATCACTCAGAAATCACGGAGTTTATACTTTATTATTTTATTATACATATGTATAAAAGTGAAGTCAGAAGTCAATATTATTTTATTAACTTATTTAAGTTGCTAGTTGTCCTCAGAAGATATCAATATATAAAACTATTACAAGGTTGCGAAAAGAACTCTCGGGTCCCTGGGCTGGGGTGACACGGGCCCCCGTGCTGATATTAATATTTTAAAAAGTAGATTGGCCAGCTGAGTCCGCGCCCCTAAAACGAAATTGAACAAAATGATTGATGTTTTATAGCCGTTATTATTAAAATTTTGTCAAACAAAAAAAAAAAAAGAACATTAAAAAAATCATTATATCCGGTCGGCTGACGCCAACTTTCGGTTCGCCTATGTGTAGCGAGGGTTTTTCGCGCTTAGAAAAATCTCACGTGAGAAATAGCGCAGCGGAAAGTTTCGCTTTGGTTTGTGGATACCTTAACAGTGTTCTGGTTATAGATTTTTTAATTTAATGAATCCATTTAATAAAAATAAAATAGTTTATACTTTTCAAGCATGGCTAAATGAACTATTAAGTTAAATTTAACCCATTTAAAATTTTACAATATATCTCTCCACAGAATATAAAAAAAAGATTTATAAATAGATCTATATTCTGTGACGCTTTCTTAAACTCATGTTCATCCTCAATACAATAAAAATAATAAATTTCATTGTCAGCTTAACTTGGTAGACAAGGAACCAAGCATCTGCTTCTGCTTCTCTCTCTGCCTGTCTTTGCCCCTGAACTTCGCCTCTGCCTCTGTCTCTGTCTCCGCCTCTGCCTTTGTCTCTGCCTCTGCCTCTGCCCCTGCCTTTATCTCCGCCTCTGCCTCTGTCTCCGCCCCTGCCTCTGCCTTTCCCCTGCCTTTGTCTCCGCCTCTGCCTCTGCCTCTGTCTCTGTCTCTGCCCCTGCCTTTGTATCCGCCTCTGCCTCTGTCTCCGCCTCCGCCTCTGTCTCTGTCTCTGCCTTTGTTTCCGCCTCTGCCTCTGTCTATACAACACATAGCAATGTTTTCAAATGGCTGATTGTACATGTAGTTGCTTTATTCCCCCCCCCCCCCACCACAAACTGTATAAACATTTCCCTAACTCCTAAAGGGCCAACGGGGTAGATGAAAAGTACAACTCATCTGTTTCTATAACCTCGGCCTAGCCGCCTTTACTTTCCCAACTTAAATCAGGTACCCTTTTAAAGTTGGGTGGGACTTTAACAAACTTTCACCAAGGATCGAACCGAGGACTTTCAGGTCGTAGTCCAGCGTTTACACTACTCGGCCACCCATCCCACTTTTCTCACTAATATACTTTTTCTTAATAGTCTCAAGTCAATGTGTTAGCTTCCGTATTACACCATGCTTTATAACACACTGTCCAGCTGACGGAACCTTTAACTCAATTATCTTTTCAGTTTTATTGATTTCCACATAGTTTTGTTTCTGAGATCTTGGCCAAAGATCTGTGTTTAGGAAATGGACTGATATATGAACGTGTCCATTCTAACGATGCGTTTTGATTGTCTCGTAGGTCAACAATGACGTCGCACAGGTGGTTTTGAGATAGTGATGTCTGTTATTATCTTGAGGTTTGCAACTCCAGAATTTGTTGGTTTGAAATAAATGTTTAATGGCCTGGAAGTAGTGTCTAGTGGTCTGGAAGTACTGTCTAGTGGTCTGAAAGTAGTGTTTAGTGGTCTGAAAGTAGTGTTTAGTGGTCTGGAAGTAGTGTTTAGTGGTCTGGAAGTAGTGTCTAGTGGTCTGAAAGTAGTGTTTACTGGTCTGAAAGTAGTGTTTAGTGGTCTGAAAGTAGTGTTTAGTGGTCTGGAAGTAGTGTTTAGTGGTCGGGAGGTAGTGTTTAGTGGTCTGAAAGTAGTGTTTAGTGGTCTGGAAGTAGTGTTTAGTGGTCTGGAAGTAGTGTCTAGTGGTCTGAAAGTAGTGTTTAGTGGTCGGGAAGTAGTGTCTAGTGGTCTGAAAGTAGTGTTTAGTGGTCTGAAAGTAGTGTTTAGTGGTCGGGAAGTAGTGTTTAGTGGTCTGGAAGTAGTGTCTAGTGGTCTGAAAGTAGTGTTTACTGGTCTGAAAGTAGTGTTTAGTGGTCTGAAAGTAGTGTTTAGTGGTCTGAAAGTAGTGTTTAGTGGTCGGGTTGTAGTGTTTAGTGGTCTGAAAGTAGTGTTTAGTGGTCTGGAAGTAGTGTTTAGTGGTCTGGAAGTAGTGTCTAGTGGTCTGAAAGTAGTGTTTAGTGGTCGGGAAGTAGTGATTAATGGTCTGGCAGTAATACTGGATGTTTATAAAGTACTATGCATGGTATTGATCTGTTGCAGTATAAATAAAATAGCGTGTCGTTGGCCCACACGTGTTTTATATGGACTACTGTAGATGTAAAATTTATAATGCAAACATCCATAAAGTCATACTGTAAGTCCGTTTGCTATTTTCAGTAAATGATTAATTTCATTAGATTCACAAGGATTTAATTTAACCCTTTCGATGCTCTCATCATCTGTGTACACGATCGATAAGAAGATGTCGTTCATTACTATTGTACCTGTTAAACACAACTAAACCTACTGACATTAAATTTTAATAAATAAAGATTGTATTGCCCAAACCCTGGACCAGATGCATATTATCTATCTATCTATCTATCTATCTATCTATCTATCTATCTATCTATCTATCTATCTATCTATCTATCTATCTATCTATCTATCTATCTATCTATCTATCTATCTATCTATCTATCTATCTATCTATCTATCTATCTATCTATCTATCTATCTATCTATCTATCTATCTATCTATCTATCTATCTATCTATCTATCTATCTATCTATCTATCTAACTATCTATCTATCTATCTATCTATCTATCTATCTATCCATCCATCCATCCATCCACCCACCCACCCACCCACCCACCCACCCATCCATCCAATCCCATAAAGAAATAAATAAAACTAATGCTATTGTGAAAAAAAACTTTTCCTGCGGAAATTTTAGGTGGGGGAAACTATTGGTCAGCATCAGGATTTTGTGACAACAAATTCATTACTTTATATCTAACGCTCATATGATGATCCGACCCCTCGTGAAATATGCTCATTTATACTGAAATATGAATAACCAGAATAAAACAACCAGTTATTTTATTTCTTACAGAAGCCACCCGTTTAGAGTGTTCCAGGAAGTGCGACTACGCCCCCTTCTCTCCATCAACAAAATGGCGTCCTCCTCAACAGAAAGACTAGCAGTTATTGCTGTGGATGACAGTGAGCACAGCGCCTTAGCTTTTGACTGTAAGTTGTCTGCACCCCAACCCCTCCCCCCTCCCATCCCCCTCTTCCGCTTCCATATCTATTTATATCTCATGCTTTGCCGGGTCTTTTGCAGTAATTGATTTATTTTTTATTAAAGAAAGACAACCCGGTTTAAAAGAAATCGATTCCGTAACGGGATACTGTTGTTCAACTCTTTCCACTGAATTATTGATACACGTTTTATTGTTCTATGACCGATAAAAATACTAAACCCATCCACATACAAGGACACAGATTATGTCAGACTTGACGCCCATGCTGGTTGTAAATCCTCTTCAATAAAATCTTGTCTTCGGGGGGTAGGGGGGGGAGTAAACCAAATAGACTGTTGTCCCAAATATTTATTTAGGAAAATAATGACATTTTTTTAATGCACAGTCTTGGCATTAGTTGACAATCGTGATCTGTTTACATGTTGGATAACACTAACGACATTTTGATAAAATGAAAGTAAGACACATTTTAAAAATGTATTACTTATTATAAAATATTGACACTAAAACCGAAACATAACATGTATATGTATAAACAGCCCAACTTAAAAAAAAAAAAAGCTTGCTGATCAGCCCCGTAGCCAAGGGGGAGGCACTGGGGGCCTTATAAAAGGTGCCCCCTTGCTGGGTATTGGTGCCTCCCTGCTTACTTTGACCTGGCTATGGGCCTGTTGCTGATGGGAGGACGTTTTCTCGAAGTAAACAAACGAACTATGACTATGGCCAGCACTTCCTGTACCGGCTGGCTTCTGATGAGTTGCCACTGCGTTCTATATTTGGCAGTAATTTGCAACAGTCCTAAACACTGCATTATTACATCTTGGTCACTTAGGTTAAGTGGGGTCGGGGTAGGGGGGAGGAGTACCTATTCCGTAAGACTTTTGTTAAAAATATATTTTTTAGGAGTGTACGTAATTCTCAAATTGGAGTTTATTATCTTTATATGTTATTGTGTGAGTCTGTTCATTATAACTTGTGTATCGTTTCCACCTATAGCCGATACAGATTTATAAAAAAAAACATTATTGTCAATCTATAATTAATAAATGTTACTCTTTTAGCCCAGACCTTTATTATATAGGTGGGCTTATATTTCATTATCTTTATTACTGATATACCCATTTTACTGCCACTTTTTTTTACATTTAATTTTTTACGCTAAAGAAAAAAAAATAATTAATCGATACAAATCACGGTGCTCTAATATAACTGGAGTGTAATTAATCATATTTTAGTATTCATTGGCTGTTCTAAATACTCTACACCATTTTTTTGTTTATTTTCAACGTGCATATCAACATTGTCACAGCAATACTCCAACCTCCTACTTCAATTGATTAATACAGCGTGATAGTTTTCTGGTTTCTCTATTGTTTGTAGAGAGTATCATATAAATATTTTGGCATGAAATTTGTATGAACTCTCCATCCTGGTCTGAGAGACATACCATGATCCACGGGGGATGGATCATAGGGGTTCTCTAGTCTGAGAGACATACCATGATCCACGGGGGATGGATCATAGGGGTTCTCTAGTCAGGAAATAAAAAAGAAAAAAACCTATTTCTTGCGAGTGTGGTGGTACTGTGGTCAATGAGGACTATCCGAGATCGCAGTATTTACATCTGGCGGTGGAGACGGATGTGGTCGGCACACAACACCCTTCCACTCTGTCCCACTCAAGCACACCTGCGCAGCCTGCCATTTCGGGATTAGGGTACAGGTACACTACACCCTCTCCCCTGTCCGAGTGGCAGGAAAAACCCCCTCGCCTTGCCATTCTGGCCGATCAGCAGTACACACACCCTGCTGGTCTGGCCAGTTTGGGCAAGGAATAAAAACCCAACTTTCTGCCTTCCCATTAATTTCGAAATTAAAAATGAAATTGAGTTAATGTTTAAATGCAGCCATTTCTGTTTGATTACCATGACGTAAAATTAAGGTGAGTCTCCAGCGGATCGAACTTTAGTAATCAAGGGACCTTGCGAATTTCGTATCTCTTTCGTTGAAATGATAATCTTTTATATTAATGATCAGGATTTTCTGTTGGAATGGATGTTTCTTAGCAGCCGTTTTTGGTTTTGTTTACCGTTTTAAAAACCACACCGGCGAGAATAAAAAAAAAACAATGAAAATGCAAATATTCGCTGCTCAGCCGAAATCCGAAGTTGTGTGAATATTTCGATTAGTGTGCCGTGGCGAAATTTGCGAGTTCTAGATACTGGAGTTTACGGCCGGTGGGGACTAACCTGTAAGATCTTAAAGATACAACCCATTTAGGTGGCATATATATATATATATATATATATATATATATATATATATATATATATATATATATATATATATAGGCGTATCTTCCAGTATTTCAGCCCAATGAACACTCCTTTAATACCATATCTCAGTGATAAAATGGTAAATACATAAATACAACAATTTACTGACTGTTTTTCATTTCCTAGTCGCGGAAGTTTTTTGCGGCTCCATCTCTTGATACAATTCATTATTTTTTAATATCTTGGTTGCACATCGTGGTAGTTGAGATGAAAACACGCGTTTCTAGCGCTAGACTCTCTCTTGTTTTAATAACTCAATTTTCTAACTAAAATTTCTAAGTATATAAAGCTTATATAAATATTTGTATGATATAAGCCAAAAGAAATATGTTTTTACTTTTTTTAGTACATTTTAATAAAAGTCTCTTTATAATAAATATTTTTTAAAACTTATTTTATTTTACACTTTTTAGTGTCAAAATATGTATCTTATTTCTGTTTGTATAGTTAAAAGAAAGACTTAAAATCTAATAAAATAATAGCGATTTGGGTTCTGCGTTAAATCGAAAGTAAAGAATTAATTCAACGGCATTCCAGTTTAAAATACACTCATAAAAAATCGGATCTGCCCGAAACCAAAAATAACCCAGCCTAACGATCAAGCCTAAGGGGATATAACTCTATGCAAAGGTTTTGCAGGGTAAAGCTACACTGTTCATATTTTCTATATTATATCGTTTAAAGAACTTCACTTGCTTTTTTTTTTTTTGGTAAAGATTATATGGGATATTAAAAAGAGCACAAAAACCTGAAAAAAATCATCTTCAGAACTTTGCCCATTTATAAACCCGTGTTAAACTTGTGACATCATTATCTCTTTCTACTGTTTCTTTTTTTTTAATTAATTGACACGGAATAATGTGTAAAAATAGTGTAGAATCATCGAGAATACGCAAGTGTTAATTTCAAATCGATTGATGATAATAATTGATGACAAATTTTCTATAACATGTGTCTGTCTACATGGGGATCCTTACCGCCATTCAAAGTCAATTAAAATAACTTCGCAGTATTTACTTTATAAAAAATGATCATTTAACATCATAGTAGTTTTTATATCATAATCATTGATCTTCATATATTTTACTATTTTTTTTTTACATTTCCATATGCCCACTTCCTTTTATCCCTCCATCACAATAAATAAATAAACAGAGTTGGTTTACGATAGTGAAATGCCCCAGGCGCTCAAGAAAAATGACATACGGGGGAAACAATAATACAAGAGTTAAGTTTCAGGTTGCAGGGGGGCCCGTTCTATATCGGGGCCAGGTCACGCTCCTTTTGCGTCTGCCTTTTAATCCGCTATTATGTCACTGCCCAACATGAACTGTATTGAGCACCTATGACTGGCAGTCCTGTTTACAAATGACGAAAAGACTCGAGTTTAAAATGAAAAAATTCTTCTTGATTTTTTAAAATTAGATAGTGACACAGACAATATATATATATATATATATATATATATATATATATATATATATATATATATATATATATATAGACAGAGAGAGAGAGAGAGAGAGAGAGAGAGAGAGAGAGAGAGAGAGAGAGAGAGAGAGAGAGTATTGTTAGCAGAATATAACTGGGACCTGTATGGTTGCTAACACAATAGAACGGTGACTAAAAGTAGCTCTTATAGCTGTATGCGGCTATTTGGCGATGTGTACATCTTGTTTGACTGACTAAGTGACTATCTATAAAGAACGATTAGTAGACCACACTTTAGATGAAGGAGGGATGGGTTTTAGAAATGTATAAAAAAAAACAATTTTTTTTTTTTCTTTTTTGTTCTCGATATATAATTATGGAGGATTTCAAACGACCTGGCCTATAGCTACGGTGAACTGCACGGTGGCATCCAGGTCCGTCTCGCTCCCATAAAGTTTTTGATTGAAGGAGGTCATCTGTGGCCAGAACCTGTTGCGAGCTGTGTCATGTAAAGGGCATGTTTGGAGATCATGTTCTGCATTCTCTGGAGACATCCCACATGGGCAGTCCTCACTGTTTCCAATGCCTAGCCTTCGGAACATGTGTTGTCTTGGTCTGTTGTGCCCAGTTCTGAGTCTGAAGATAATATTTTGGGCTTGTCTGGGAAGATTATAATAGGGGTCGTTTTTGTCATGATCTGGGTGATTATTCATCCATTTTTGTTGGACAATATTTATTCACCACTTTTAAGGGCATGTTATTTATGAAACTTTAATGCACCGGCGAATGAAACTTTTATTAAAATTCATCAATGCACTTATTATTATTATAAACGGACCTTTGCCCCTTGATAGCTGCATTAATTTTCACGCTACGTCCACGACGCCACTTTGGTTGCCAGGCAACGCAACCTTGATAAAATAGAAAAATAAAATGATGATGTCGGAATTATTATAAAACAAAAAAAAATAATTATTTTTCTATATAGATATAAATCACAGCCCCGTGAAGAAAAAAGAGAACATTTATAAAGAGATTTTCTCCGAAAAATCGGTGTATACATTTCTGAACAAATTTGAATCTAACCTATCATAACTTAACGTATTGCACCACTGCCATCGTAATTCTAGTAAGAAGTGCATTACGATGGCAGCGATCGCACCCGTAGGGTACTTGACATTACAGAGAAGTGCCGGTATTTTCAACCATATGACCAGTGCATGTAAGAAAGGCCAGGTAGCATCAGCGGAAAACAGCACCGCCAGCTTGGCTGTTCAACTGGATGGAAAATTGCAATGCAGCTTTATTGCAATGCTCCTCACAGGGGCGTCATTTTTTTTTCAGACATTATGGGTGGGATCGGTGGGCCTCCTGCAAAATAAAATTGAGGGCGTTTTTTGGCTGGGTTTTTTAAATCGTAAATAAGAAAATTACGCATACAGTTTGAAAATAACTTTTGTTTATTGTTGCTAAAAATGATCTAAAATCTATCAGTTTGTTCAAAATAGAGCTCTTTTAAAATGGATATCAGAATAATTTCTGAACATTAAACATATTTTGCACATTTTTTTTCTAATTTGTACTCTAAGTACGTAAATTAAACATGTGAGGAAAGCAATATTTGAATGTATATTCATCACTTTGTCATAAGTTGCCAGTATGACTAGGTGTTTCTTTTTTTTTTTTACAAGGATAAACCCGCCCAAAATATCCCCCCCCCAAACCACACACACACACACCCTGCTGCAAATGACATCTCTACTCCCTACCTTCAGAATACCTCATTACACGAGAGGGTAAACTGATGAATACTAGCATAGTTTTTCTCTAGGGGCTGTCCATTAATTACGTCAACAAAATAGGGGGGGGGGGTCAGAAAATTTTTGACAATTGTTGACAAGGGGGAGGGGAGGAGGTCAAGAAAAGTTGACGTCAACAATGTTACATTTTTAAAAATTTAAAATAATTACTTAAATAAAGGAAAATTAAGCAGCGTTTGTAGTCCTGTGTTACACACTCGCTTAACATGCAGTATTTTAATTAAACTAACTATATTCCTACTAATTTTGCCACATAAACATTTTGGAAGCCACCTATTTTAGAGGGGGGGGGTGATCAAATGTTGACGTAATTTTATTGGGGGGGGGGGGGTCTCTGGAAGTTGTTGACAAGGGGGAGGGGGGGAGGTAAAAATCGCCAAAAATTTGTTGACATAAATAATGGACAGCCCCCTACCTGCGTTGACATTATTAATATGAGCAATCTTAATACCATATATTTTTATACATATTATTACATACTAGCTATACCCCGCAAAACCTTTGCATAGAGTTGTATTCCCTTAGGTTTGATCAGTAGGCTAGGTTATTTTTTGTTCTGGACAGATCCGATTTTTTCATGTTTTTATTGAGAATCGGGGATGACGCCATTTTGAATTCTTGATCTCTACTTTCGATATATCGCAAACGCGAGACCGCTATTATTTATATAGATGATATTGCGCCGGGGATAACATACACCTCAGCTTATCTCAGACGGCGAAGAAAAAAATCTCAACGCAAAAAATAAAACCCTGCACATAGAATAATTATAATTATCAAATGAAATTCCCGCTGGAAATGTACTGACAGGTCGGTCGGCCTCTTACTCATGCAGCTGTGCCATGCCGTGCTACTCGCGGGACACAACTCTGGAAAAGACGGGAGTTATACTAGATTAACTCCCGTGGGCTTGTATTCCCAGGTGAAAAGAAGAGCTCCAATAAACAAGATTATTCGGTTTCTGATTTTACTAGATGACGTCATTTATTGGTTAATAAGAGAGAGAAAAGAGAGAGAGAGAGAGAGAGAGAGCGACCCACATGAAGAGATTAATTACGTTTGGTAACAAAAAACTAAAAAACTACAATATTAGAAACGAAAACAGTTTTGTAAAGCTACTGTAATACTTGTATAAAAACAAAATAGCAAACAATTCCTATGTCACTAATATCACATTTATGATTTTGAGCCCATAAATTTACTCGTCACTCATTAATTAAACGTTGACTTTCAATCCTATAAACATTTTATGACGATAAAAAAAAATCACTTACTTTAATTTATTCACTTCAGACGAGGCGCACACACACACAAATGGTTGACTTGCAACTTTCAGTTGTCACAATGCTAAACATCAGGGATGGGCAACTTTTCGACAGTCTAGGGCAGGGGTGGGCAAACTTTTTCTATGGATGGCCACATTGAAAACTTGATTGTTATTGGCGGGCCGCATATATATTTTGTCTACTTCAATTACAATTTTCAACTAATGAAAATATGTATTAAAGATAATAACCTTTTATTTGTCATTTTATTTCACATTCACGCTTTATTACACATGCACATCACATTTTAAAATACGAACATATACATGCATACGGGCCGCACATTATACTCAGACGGGTCGCATGAGGCCCGCGTGCCGTAGCTTGCCCACCCTTAGTCTAGGGTCAATTAAAGTAAATTATCAGCACCAAAAGGTGGAATTTAATTATCATCCAATTAAAAAAAAACTAAAACAGCTGACGTAAGGGTCCTTCTCTAATTACGTAACGTTTTAGTTCTTGACCCCCCCCCCCCTTTCTTTTCCCCTTGTCTCTCTTTTTTTATCATTCCTCGTCACAGATTGTCACACTTGGGCAACGCACATTCCAAAAGGGAGTTAAGTTATATGTGAACGAATCTAAAGAAAACTTATTATAACCAATGAATGCATACAACCAAGGTGTAAAGTATCAGACAGAAAGACATCAAAGGGGATATATGTAGCTGTAAAGTATCAGACAGAAAGACATCAAAGGGGATATATGTAGCTGTAAAGTATCAGATAGAAAGACACCAAAGGGGATATATGTAGCTGTAAAGTATCAGACAGAAAGACATCAAAGGGGATATATGTAGCTGTAAAGTATCAGACAGAAAGACATCAAAGGGGATATATGTAGCTGTAAAGTATCAGACAGAAAGACATCAAAGGGGATTATATGTAGCTGTAAAGTATCAGACAGAAAGACATCAAAGGGGATATATGCATTTGTAAAGTATCAGACAGAAAGACATCAAAGGGGATATATGTAGCTGTTCTTAATCATGATTATTCTGAGACTGGTATTTTTCTTTTTTTGTAGATAGTTTGACAATACAACAATGGCGGTTTGTGAAATTCTTGAAAAAAAAATCTGTTGCCACTGTGTGTAGAGCAACTAAGCACAATATTTGTCGGCTTTTGTAATACGTGTGTGCGCACTCGTTGAGTGGTCACTGTAAGAATGAGAGAGAGAGAGAGAGAGAGATAGAGAGAGATAGAGATAGATAGATAGATAGATAGAGAGAGAGAGAGAGAGAGAGAGAGAGAGAGAGAGAGAGAGATGAATGTTATATTTTTTTAATACTAAATTTCTAATTTGTCTAACCTCGACGGTTCAAGAACCTAACCGCTTAAAGTAACATTTATTTGTAGAACTGCATAGCTTAAGAAGTAAATAATTATTACATCCAAGAACTGTTCTGTCCTATCTCTGTGTAAATGTTTATGCAACTCCCCCGGCTACACCTACAGGTTCTCTACTGGCGGCAGCTTTACCTGAACATCTTGTTATTAACTATGTGGTTTTTAAATGTTCAAAGCAGGTTTTAAGTGATTGAAGTTTGAAGTTTAAAAAAAAAAATAGCCAATTAAAAATAGGTTGCTGAGCGAAAGAAGAAAACCGCCACAACAGTAAACTGGCATTGCCGTTAATCTGTGTGTTGGACTGTGTGTTAATTAAACACTTAAATGCATTCCACGCAATGTTTTGTTTTTCAACTGCTGGTATTTATTGTAGGAAGTAACAAAAATACCCGAGGGCTGAAACATTCTCGAAATTCAGCGGTTCTAAACCTGTTTGACTCATGCAGCCGTTTTTTTTAGAATACATTTAGAATGCCCTGTCTTATAGAATGGAATGGATTATATATTTTGAAACTTTGTTCATTGCTGCATCAGTTGGAAACATTTATACCAAAATAAATGAACTGATAAATGAGCTAATAAATGAACTAATAAATGAACTAATAAATGAACTAATGCCAGAGAAACGACGTATACACCCCTACCCCAATTTCTCCTAATGTTTAGGTCGTAATTTTGTCCGCCGGGCTAAGCCATCTGTACAAATAAATACAAATAAACGGAGAAACGCAGGGAAAAAAAAATCCAGGAGAAAATGTAGATGGATCGCTAAGGAAGCCTCCAGAAGACATCACAAATATGGCTCTGCAATGGACCCTCCCCCCCCCCCCCCCACAAAGTCCAGAGCAAGGTCGACCGCCCAAAGACCACTTGGAGAAGGTCTTGCAAGCAGGAAATAACAAATCTGCAAACAGACATGGGGAGAATTGAAAAAGCCCTCCCAAAACAGAGTGCGCTGGAGAGTGGTTGCTGAGGCCATTTGCTCCACAAGGAGTTCAAGGCATTAAGTCAGTTAGTCAGGGAAAAAATAAATAAAAAATAGCACTAAGCAGCCCCCACCCCCCCCCTTTCTATATCAAAGTTTTACTAAGGGCTTGTTGTCAAGGGTGGCCCTGTCAGCTTTTGCTTTTTTATCTAGGTCACCCTTTAAATGTAAACTCTGCCTAGAGATTCCTCCTCCCCCTCCCTTCCCCCCCCCCCCCACCCACAACAACAGCAACAATATCGTTGTTGTGTTCCATGATTCGACAACCAAATCACTGTAAATGTTGTAAGGTAAATAAAACACACACAATCACATAATAATAATAATAATACTGTTCCATTGCATTTATGAGTATTTTAACACCCACATAAGAAATGATCTGCTCGTACAGCCGGGGGGGGGGTCATAAATTCCACTGAAGAGTTTGGGCTACATTCTGTTTATCCCCGGAACGCCCAAAGTCACATTATATTATTGGAGAACAGTGACATGAAGACACGGCGCCCCTACACCAGTGTCTTTCCTAACCTCCCTCGAGACATGGGGGGGGGGGAGAAATGATATAATCTGTTATCTTTACTTCAGACTGGTTTACCGCATAGTCTGCTACGTCAGTTGGTGGTGGATAGCAGCAGTTCTCAAACTTTTATATTTATTTTATAGTGTAAGGCAGTGTAAGCAATTATTGATTTTCTTTTGCCGATTTACTTCAAATTATATTTTCCTTTCCCAAGAATTGATTGAGGTGGGTAGGGCACATAGAAAGAATGGACAAAAACAGAGGTCCAAAAGCAATATATAAGGCAACACTCAATGAGAAAAAGCCTTAGGGCAGACCAAAAGGCAGATAGTTAGAGGAAGAGCAGAGTGACCTTAAAGCCATAGGAATTAGAGAGTGGAGGAAGAAGACCATGAATCTAGAAAAGTGTAGAAGAGTAGTATGGCAGACCAGGGCCCTAAATGGGCTAAAGAGCCAAAGGAAGAAGAAGAAGATTTACTTGAAATCAACGAGTAACCCATCTGTAGGCCGCCACTCAAGGAAGAAGAAGAAGATTTACTTGAAATCAACGAGTAACCCATCTGTAGGCCGCGACTCAAGGAAGAAGAAGATTTACTTGAAATCAACGAGTAACCCATCTGTAGGCCGCGACTCAAGGAAAAAGAAGAAGATTTACTTGAAATCAACGAGTAACCCATCTGTAGGCCGCCACTCAAAGAAGAAGAAGAAGATTTACTTGAAATCAACAAGTAACCCATGTGTAGGCCGCGACTCAAGGAAAAAGAAGATTTACTTGAAATCAACGAGTAACCCATCTGTAGGCCGCCACTCAAGAAAGAAGAAGATTTACTTGAAATCAACAAGTAACCCATGTGTAGGCCGCGACTCAAGGAAGAAGAAGAAGATTTACTTGAAATCAACAAGTAATCCATCTGTAGGCCGCGACTCAAGGAAAAAGAAGATTTACTTGAAATCAACGAGTAACCCATCTGTAGGCCGCCACTCAAGGAAGAAGAAGAAGATTTACTTGAAATCAACGAGTAACCCATCTGTAGGCCGCGACTCAAGGAAAAAGAAGAAGATTTACTTGAAATCAACGAGTAACCCATCTGTAGGCCGCCACTCAAAGAAGAAGAAGAAGATTTACTTGAAATCAACAAGTAACCCATCTGTAGGCCGCCACTCAAGGAAGAAGAAGAAGATTTACTTGAAATCAACGAGTAACCCATCTGTAGGCCGCGACTCAAGGAAAAAGAAGAAGATTTACTTGAAATCAACGAGTAACCCATCTGTAGGCCGCCACTCAAGGAAAAAAAAGAAGATTTACTTGAATTCAACGAGTAACCCATCTGTAGGCCGCGACTCAAGGAAGAAGAAGATTTACTTGAAATCAACGAGTAACCCATCTGTAGGCCGTGACTCACACATTAAGAACCACTGGTGTTTGGAAATGGAAAGTACTTTTCAGGGGAGATAACTTACTGTGGATATGTCGTTTTATAAGGGAGACAAGCTAGATAATTTACAGACAATTAGATTGTTTATAAAGTGAGACTACTTATAAATTAGTGTAAATACATTATTTTCTAAAGGGGATATTGAACATAGAAAAAAAAATTACTGATAGCTTTTTTTTTTTTAAATTACATCATAAATATTTACATGTACAATTGGTAAATATATTTAATTTGGCACTGTTGCGTAGAGAAAAATATAGAATAGGATTATATTAGAGATAATAGTTCACTAAAATACGCATACATTTTCACCCTGTGTATAACTATTTGCATTGCATCATTCCAAAAAAAAAAAAAACACACTGAAACATACATTATGAAAGTACACAACATTCTAACAGCTGCAATTTTAAGGATGTGGTACAGCATGTACCCCGTGGCCTTTATCTAGTTGTATGAAGCTAGCCCAGTGGCTCTTGTCTAGACGTATGAAACTAGCCCAGTGGCTCTTGTCTTGACATATGAAACTAGCCCAGTGGCTCTTGTCTAGACATATGAAACTAGCCCAGTGACTCTTGTCTAGACGTATGAAACTAGCCCAGTGGCTCTTGTCTAGACGTATGAAACTAGCCCAGTGGCTCTTGTCTAGACGTATGAAACTAGCCCAGTGGCTCTTGTCTAGACATATGAAAAAAGATAACACTCTAAAATCCTATAAAGATATTCTTAAGAAACAATTCTGTTTATCAGAAGTAAAACAAAACATGTTTAAATATCTTTAGAGTTAAGTAGTTTTTACCGATTTTTATGTAATTATTTAATCTTCTATAAACTACATTTTCCCATTCGGTTCATATAAATATATTGCTTGAAAAAAAACAAGCAATTAAGCCTGTTCCATTCTGGACACAGGACGTGTTAGCGCATTTTCATGTTATGTATCAGTACGTTTGTTAGCTTTCAGTAAATATTTGTAAATTTTGTAAATGTTTATAAATTCAATTGTGTAATGCATATATCTGTAAAAAAAAAATTATAAAGACGTTTCTTTATATTTGAAAAAAATGATTGTCTCTTAAATCTAACTACAAGTGGTTTGTGGTTACTGAAATAGGACTCATAATTGAAAACATTCGAAATTATAGTCATTTAATCGTCCGAAAACTCCGTCAATTGTTGCATAGCTCTGATACTTTAAATTAAACTCAGAACACAAGCTTACTATTTCATTTGATGAGTTTCTTAATAAATCTTGGTGAAACTACGTGCTGCAGTATTTCGCACCAAATGAACGGGTTATTGAACGTACAAGGTGTATATATAATATATAAGCCCCTTAGGAGCCCTGAAGCCCGGCCCTCAGAGATCCTATCGCGAAATGAACTTTTGATGTACACATGGCAGGCCAAGACCTACAAAATGATATATACATCATGGGTCTAGGACTTATAGTTGCTGAGATATAGCGCTCCTTTATTAATATAGCTTATATAGTAAAAAACGGTACTAAGGCCCCTTTTACGGCCCTGAGAGGTCAGATTGCGAAATGGAAAAAGTCATTTCTTGGCAGGCCAAGACCTACAAAATGATATATACATCATGGGTCTAGGAGTTATGGTTGTTGAGATCTAGGGTGATGACGGACGGACAGACAGACAGACAAAACGGGGACAATAGAGCATTTTTTTTCGAAAATGCTCTAAAAAGGTAAAATTGTAGAGAATCGATTGAGAAATGGGAGATTTTTCCGATACCTTAAAAAACTCGGATAATTCCTATTCCAGATTCCGATGAAAAGTCTCATGACTATTAACAGCCACAATGGAGACCGTGGATGTTTTGTGCTGAAATATGTCTGGGTGGGTAAGGCGGATGGGCTACTTGAACTAATTCACCATTCAAACAATGCATTCTGATCACGTCCAGCTAAACCCCTGCTGAGGGGGGTCTCCAGTATCTCTCACCGGTGCCAGAAGGAAACAGCAGGGATATAATGGCAAGAGTGCATATCTTATTACACTCTGCACAGACTTATCTGCCCTTGCGGGCATGCCACACGATCTTGTGGAATATTTAAACGAGTACACAGACTCTGTAGTGTAAGAAAATTGGATGCAATATTTCACAAACAAGAACAAAACAAGGTTAGGATTAAAAGGAGACTGGACTTGATGCCACAGCCAATTTGTTTGACTTGTGTGTGTGTGTGTGTGGATTAGTGCTTTCAAACTCATCACAGAAATGATTTCATCCATGCTTTTTCCAGTGATGAATCTAATGATGCAGCATCTAAAATAGTGGTGTCCAAACTGTAGCAACGTATTTGATTGTGGCCGGCAAGATGGGTTGTACATTTACACACTTCCTCAGATTGCAAAAAAAAAAAACACTATTAAAAAGCTAAACGAAATCCGATGATCATTGAAATTCCGATGGTAATTATATTTTACATTGAATATGATAAACTGCAGATGTTATTTTCCTAGATTATAAACAAACTTATCTGTAAAACGAAAATCAGTTTTTTTTAAACTAAATTCGCCTGATGCTTCTGCTGAACATATTTAACAGTTCTATATTTGATGGTGAATACTAGAAAAAATGGCTTTTTGTGTACTATATAAAGACACAGACAAACCTACATATTTATTTGAGTAATTAAAAAAATGATATTGAACTGATCAATAATTATTTCGCATGTATACGGAACAAAATATCACAAAGTATCTGAAGCGATATAAGTAAAGGACCATAGGGGCAGATAAAGTGTGGAATTAATCTATCCCTGTAACCTCGGCATAAAAAGGGATTGTGTGGTCAGCACAATGCCCAGTCGGCTTTACTTCCCCAACTTAGGTCAGGTATCCATTTAAAGCTAGGTGGATGTTACGTCCGGCGGATAGTCCTAATGCTAATCCTGGCCACGTACAGATCGTTGTCTAGAAGTATGAGAGAGTAGATGTTGATGGTCTGGTGACAATATTTCTATTTTCACAGCTCACGTTCAGTCTCCGCCAATAAGTCAACAAACACCGGTTTCTTTGCTGATAAAACAAGTTTATTATTTGTTGACGCCAGTTCTCACATACAGTACTTCAGCTTACGTCCTACTCTGCTATCTCACTCGACTACCTTGTTCTCAGTCTCGCTCCTGTCTCTCCTTCTCTCTGACTTACACACAAAACGTCCTGCTTATATACAGTACACAATTGGCTGTGACATCGGTGATTAATTAGTTGTAATTAATTCTCAATCCAACTTACTCTAAACTCGGGATAATTTATATGACGGGTCTGGGGGTGGGGAATCTAAATAAGGAAACCTATGACACTTTATAACTCAGTTATCCCTCGTGAGAAGATTCTGCCCCACGACTTTCGTAACGGTTCCAACTTCATCCTACGTGTCACGGTCACGAACATTCTTTCCCAGGTAAATTGTCTCCGTGAGCCCTCATTACCCCCGGCGACTCACAACTAATTAGCATGGGGGAGGATGGGGCGTGCTTTCGCGTAAATTATTCTTCTATCTGGTCACAATGATGCACCCCCTCCCCACGCACATTTTGTTCCTAAACCGTAAACTATTGTGCTAAAATAACCTACATCGTAACAGTGGACTTTTGGGCCTTTAACCAACTTTCACTAGGACCTGGAAAAATTCCCTTGGATCTCACCTATGATCGAACTAATGACTCTCAGGTCGACAGTCAAGCATCAACACCACTCGGCCATGTAAGTGATGTGAACCATACTTATTATTTGTATGGAGATTGGAGGGGGTTCAAAGAAGACTTTTACCTTGGGCCCTCAACATTCACACACACACATATACTCACACAGACACTCACTGACACACACACACAGAGGCGTATTTACCAAAACTGTGGCCCTAGGCACATGACCAATTTGGGGCCCCCTCGCCTATAAGGCATTTAAAAATGATCAGAATAAAACAATAGTCAGAACTCATGTATTATTTAACATGCATACTACATAGTTATGCATACTAGCTAGAACTTACGATTGTCAGTTTATTACAGTTATATAACTTTTTTCCTGCTCTTCAATTTTGCGAACGTGTCAATGTGCGCATTGAAATCGTATTCTAATGTCTCCTTTGATTCAATGCATAAAATAGACAAATCTCCCAGCCTACATTGGCTGATGGAATTTCGCAAGTAATTCTTGATCCTTTTCAACAGAAAATATCCATTCTCCAGTTGCATTTGATATAGGAATGGTGAGAAAGATTCTTAGAAGGGTTTCCATATTGAGAAATGTACATTGTAGTCCACCCACTGCTTTAAGCTGGTACATCTCTACCGCAGATTTAGCGCCTTCTTCTTTAGCTAAATGCCAAAAAACTGTTTGATTTCATCGGCAGTTGTATCAGAATCAACATCATCTTTGTATTCTTCGATCAAGGCCTAGATCTTTGTGTTCAAGTCTTCTACCTTGTCCTTGAAAAATAGACTGAACAAATCATGTATACCTTTGTATGCTTCGATTCTGTGATCAAGTTCCGTGATCAATTTATCACAAATGGCGTTTACTGTGTTAACAATAAAATTATCACGACCAGTTCATATAACTTCCGGTTCATTGCTTTCATCAGAAAACGGTTTTCGCTTCTTCTTGCAGCTCACTTCATCTTGATATTTACAGTCTTTGAGATCCTCGTTCATAAGCAATGCTGCTCGCTCTTCACTACGAGTGAAATCGTTTCCGACTTCGTTGTTAATAAATAGCTTCAGTGATTCTTGAAGATTTACACCAGCATCAAGATATAAATTTGAATTTTGCAGGGATTTGCTGGTTGCATTCATCCGCTGTAAAATTGTATCCCAAAGAACAGTCATCAATGCAGTTTCAAAAAAAATCCATTTTTATTAGCAAGAGCGTTAGCTTCATTTCTTACAGCAGCCTTCTGATCACGATCTTCGGCTGCTTGAATAAGAGCTTCCTGAATACCAATGTAGTTCTGATACAATGCAAACACTGCATCCGCTCTAGCTGACCATCTTGTGTCCGAAACTTTATGATGCATCCATTTTTGACTAGATGACTTTTAATGATGTTCCACCTGTGTGTGGATGATGAGAACCAAACATAAACATGTTGAATAAAGTCAAAGTATGATACTGCTGAAAGCGATGATTCTGCGGCCACATTACCAACTAGCTTCAAGCTATGGCTGGAGCAGGGAATGTAAACTGCATTGGGACTGTGTGCCTTGATTTGAGCCTCAAGCATTGTCGTAGCTCTGTCCCCTGCATTTTGTGATATCTAATCCCCAGTTCTTCAAAACGTCTAGTGTCACTTGCTCCAGATTTTGAGCGTATTGAGCATAGATTTCAACAAAAGTTAAAAATCGTTCTTTAATTTTCCCATCAATGAGAACATATCTGAGTATCACAGTTAGCTGGTCCACGTGGCTAACATCAGGTGTTGAATCAACAATCAAAGAGAAATATATCGATTTCTTTACTTCTGATGTAAACTGATCTCTGACAGCATTGCCCATTATTTTAATAAATTCGTCACAAGTAGCATGTGACAAATAACTGACAGAACCACTTCCCTTGTTATATGATTTGCTAAGAAAGGGTCAAATTTTGACAAGTAATTCAAGCAACTGGTAAAATTATCGTCATTGTTGGCATGACCACGAAAGGCCAAGCCTTCAGAGGAAAGAAACTGTACAGTTGCTACAATCCTTCGTAGAACTTCTCTCCAGTTTTGCCTTTCATCATCTGTTTGGCCATCTGTTCGTCAATACGCCCTTTTGCGTTCAAGCGTTTAGCGAAAATGCACATTGCTTGAACGTGGCCATACGAATTCTCATGTTCAGACATTTTGGCGGAAATATTTTTCCAATCAGAACACCAGTTTGTTGAAAATTGACTAGCTTTATTTGGAAACAGTTTGCATACATAACAATACACGCTTCCACTAGTTTCACTGAACACTAACCATTCACGTCGCCAACATTTTTTGGTTTGAAATTCAAAACTTAATTACGCATGATTTCTGTTACATTCGCTGGCCACATAGCAATATCTGTCAAAATTTCACCACATTAGTTATCATCAACAGTTTCACGACCTCCGGTATAGGACCTTCAGCCGGCTGTTCAGGTTCTAGCAAGTCTGTTGGCTCGGGCTCAGAATCCATACTGGCTGTTGCCGAGACGACTGGACTCGGATCATTAGCTGTTATTTCTGTTTGAGTAGTTTCTGATGGTGGGATTACCGGTCGTTTCGCTAAAAATGTCAACAAGACACCTTCGTTTTTCGCATCTTTTGCTTTTCTTTTCTTTTGGATATCACGCTTTTTTGCACCTGAGGAATATTGTCTCATAGACATAGTTTTAATGAAACGATTGTGTCGCAATCAGCTACAACAGTAAAGGAAACAAGCAATTTAAGTCTTTTCCATTTCGGACAAAGGACATTTTAAAGCATTTTCGCCGGACGAAATCCGTATTTTTTTTCCGGGTTACAGTCATAAATATTGCTCCACGCGCATGAATTTTGATAAATTTAGAGATGGAAGTAAACATGTTGAATAACTATTACAAAAATAAATAACGATTACGCCCCTTTGATTAGCTTTTATTATTTATATTTAAAATATAAGCAAAAACGGTACATGAGAAACTGTTATATTTTGGCTCTGAGAGGTCAGATTGCGAAATGAACTTTTGATGTACACATGGCAGGCCAAGACCTACAAAATAATATATACATCATGGGTCTAGGACTTATGGTTGCTGAGATATAGGGCGCTCCATTGTTAATATAGCTTATATAGTAAAAAACGATACTTTATAAGCCCCCTTTTACGGCCCTCATAGGTCAGATCGCGAAATGAACTTTTGCTGCACACATGGCAGGCCAAGACCTACAAAATGATAAATACATCATGGGTCTAGGACTTATGGTTGTTGAGATCTAGGGTGATGACGGACAGAAAGACAGACAGACAGACAGACAAAACGGGGACAATAGAGCATTTTTTTTCGAAAATGCTCTAAAAATGATCAATGATCATTCATTCACACAAAGCGTAGTGGATAGCAAGAACAAAATTATCAAAATAGTGTAATAAACTGGCAATTAACAATTAGTTATTGCAATTTGCAAAAAATTAAAATTTGAATTAGAATTATTAATTAAAATCTGTGACGTAAGGTGCGCAAACTACTGGTACGTACCGTACGTTACTTGTCACTTCGAACACTAGCGCCAACTTTATTAATGCGTCACAGAAAGCAAGACACAGTCAACCACGTTCGACAACTCGCATTGTTTACCAGTCTGAAAGACTATTTATAGATTTGTGGAATTCCCAAACCCTCACAGCAAGCGGGTTTTTTTAAATTTCTTTTATAAAACCAGGTTTTTGGGGCCCCTAAATTATCTGGGGCCCTAGGCGCGCGCCTAGTGCGCCTAGACCTAAATTCGCCACTGCACACACACATACACAATAGTCTGTCAAAACTCAGTATCTTTTTTTTTTAATTAAATTTTACAATGCAGTTCAAATGGGCAATACATATGTGACATGGCACATATACAAGTTCAATATAGGACTAAAGGACAATGCATGCAAGGATTAATGAAGATTTATACCACAATGAAGAATCACTTTTTATACTGCCAACACTTTAAAGTTGACCCTGTGTAGACCAATAGTGCTAGAAGTACAGTGCAATCTTCACAGCTTGTATCTCCAGGGTTGCCACTCTAGATGTTTTTCTTTATTCAGATCTAGATATTTTTGGAGAAATCTAATTATAATTATTGCTACCAAATAATAGATTTTGATAATTTCATTTTTTCATTTAGAATTAATATTTTAATTATTTGCTGTATACTTAATAGAATCTAGGTAGTTTTAAAATATTCTCTGCATAATTCTTTAAGAATGTAGTTGGCAACCTTGCTTCTCCCGGTGACAATTGCGGGTCACAGAAGCCATCCCAGAACAGTAAACAACTTTACAACCCGGCAACTTCAACTGCTTCCTGTTTCCTGAAAAATGTCGTCTGCTACTGACCTATAATTCTCCGTTCTTCCGTTGTCAACTGATAATGATCTGGTCCAGTTTGCCCCAGGCAACTTCAAGGCAGTCCGTTTTTTTTTTTTCAGGTCATTTTATTCCATTCATATTTTATGGCGCAGATTGAGAGAGATTTAAGAATAAAGTAGATTTACCTAACACTTTGAAAAGTGACCTTATGACACATTAAAGTTATTGTCCATTTTATTCGCTTTTTGGATCATTTCAATCAATTAGACCAGAAGTTTTCAACCTTTTTTATGCTGCGGACCCCACAGACATTCCAAGCCAGGGTGGCGGACCTCCATAGCCCAAAGCGGTAAGGGACCGTTCCCATATTATATCACGCTGAAGGGAGAGGGGGTGGATGCCAATTTGTTATTTTTGTTATATTTTCATATCACACAAAAGTGTTACAAATGTTATATGAATGGGGAGGAAAGGGTAAAAATTGACATTTTTGCATTATATAATATGTGAACGGCCCCTAAGGCTGTGCCTGTTTTGCACTACAGCAAGATCTTCATTCATGTCCTTTGCCGCCAAGGCCTCGCTATGAATCACTCAGTGGGTTGATACTATGCAGCCCCGTAGCCAAGGGGGGCCATTGGGGGGCCGTGCCCCCCCCCGCTAGGTGTGGAGTGCCCCCCCCCCGCTTAAAAAGAAGAAAAAGAGGAAAAAATAAAGAAAAAGTAACTAAAAAGAGAAGGTACCCCCTTGCTCTGTATTGGTGTCCCCCTGCTTACTTTGACCTGGCTACGGGCCTGATACTATGTAAGGCGCTGCTTCTTTCCCTTGTGCGACTAAACCAGACTTACGGCCAGTGATTGCAGCAGCGCCGTCCGTGCACATGCCAACAGGCCAGTCATGATTCTTCAAAAAATGCATCAAGTTCACGGAAAAATTCTTCACCGGTTGTGCACCCCGGCAGCGATTTGCAGTACAAAAGGTTTTCAACGAGTTCACCTTTACAGCAGTCTCAAAAGTAAACCAACAATTGGGCTGCATTCGCAATGTCTGTAGTTTTGTGAAGCTGAATTGAGAGTCTGATATGCTGAAGGCGTGCAATCAGTTGGCAGCGAACATCCTCAGACATTTCGGAAATTCTTCTACTCACTCTGTTATCAGACAGTGGAATGGCTTTCAGTTTTTGACTGTATTCCTTGCATATAACGACTTTGCACATGTCGACTTCTGCCGGTATAATTAGCTCTTCTGCAATCGTATGAGGTTTTTTGGAGCTCGCTATTCATAATGCTACCAACTAAAAACGATGCTCGAAGAGATTTCTCGTTCACAGTAGTGCAGGCCATCAGCTTGCCCTTCTGTTTCAAATCGAGCTCTTTCTGTCTCTCAAAGTATTCCTTCGCTTTACCGGCAAGTTTCAAATGTAGTCAAACGGCGCCTCAATTTCGCAGGCTTCATTGCATCGTTCGATAATGTTTGCAGCACACGACACAAAGAAGTTGATAAGCATCGGTTACCACTGTGGTGAAGCCGAATGATATATATTCTGGATTATACCCCCAGGGGTCGGCGGACCACAGGTTGAAAACCTCTGAATTAGACGTTTCAATAAATGATACATTCAAATAATCTATGCACTAAGTTTTTAACTGTTTCAGTAACAATATCAATCAGTGAGTAAGAAATGCTATCTCTCCAAGACGTCTGACCAGTTCATTACACATCAGCATTTACCAATGACCCATGCCCTCGTACCCCGGCCTTTGCGGTCAATTGAGCAGGCCCGTTACCATGGGAAGGTAACCTGAGCACGTGACGTTGAACCTTGAGACTCAAGGGCTCCGTTGAGATCTATTAGGGGCTTATTAATATAAAAGGACATAACATTTTGGGGAAGAGGCCACATCTGAGAGATTGTCATAGGCCTACCAAAGCCCATTATAATGGTACCACTGAGTGACATGACAACCTAAATGCTACTTTCAACTGCCCTTCCTTTTAATGTCATATGTTTTCACTTGGCATGACTCAAAAAAATATAAAACAACGTGCCTCCATAAGAAAAAAAAATCAGTTGAGCTATTGTCAAACTGGATGTGTAGCCGAGTGGTGTAGATACTCGACTGTCGACCTGAGAGTCCTGGGTTCGATCCTCGGTGAGAACCATGTGGAATTTTTCCGGGTGAAAATGTGTTTCAAAGTTGTCCCACAAGTCCTCCCAGCTTTAAATGGGTACCTGACTTTAAGTTGGGGAAGTAAAGGCGGCTGGGCGTTGTGCTAATCACACAACCCCTTCATATGCCGAGGTTATAGAAACAGATGAATTCTACACTTCATCTGCCCCGATGGCCCGTTAGGGTTAAGGGAACTTTACTTTTACTATTGTCAAGGCTATTTAAATAAAATGCATTTGTCTGTATTTCTATTAAGAGCGAATGAGTTTGCCTCAGAGTTTGATATGCATACTGTAGGTTACGGGTTTAAATCCCAACGTCTCCAGTCACATAGTTTATTACGTTGTGCTCTACTTAGTCAGTGCACATTCAGCTAAGCCATGGGAGTAAATCGGGCACTAAATCGGGCACTTGGACAAAACAAACAACCCGTCTTTGCCAGGGCCGTTTCACCTTTCTTTAGGGTACCAAATGTGTCTTTGTCAGGGCCCTCAAGTGTGCTGTTCTCTAGCGAACGAAAAACGACAGAACAGCTCTGATAACAACAATCATTCTATTTATTTTCTGGATTCATTTCAGTTTGCAGACGTGAATTCTCCCGCTCCCACGTTTATCACTCGTACAACTCATAAAAATTCACAAATCGATTAAATTCTCCGCGTCCCCCTTATCGCAGTTTTGGCCGCTGATATCCACGGGTCACGTGATCAGATGTCAACAACAACAACAACCTATGGACAGAAATTGTAATATTAGCTCGATACGAACAAAAAAATGCATTAATGGCCTACACACCGCATGGGTAATCATTTTGATTCATCTCATGATCTTTGTGCAATAAATGAAAATTCCTATGAGAGCGAGTGTCCGACTCGAGGGTTAAGAGTTGTTGCTGTGGACTGGGATGTATATCGTGAACAAAAATCTCCTATTTGTTGAGTACTTTCCTATGGCGCCGGGAGGGGGGTCTGTGGCCACCCCTTTAAGGCCTATCCTAAATTTAAAGTACTAACACTGCAGCCCATTGACTATTATTGTGTAGTATGATTAATTATGAATTATTGAATTGAAGGAAATTTACAGTTGTTAATGCGTGTCGTAATGGTTTCCTCTGTAGTCTCGTATATCAAGACTGACAAATTTAGTTTTTTTTTTGGTCCTTATGTGGCTTCGAAGCCCAAAGGCTGATGCAAGTAGGCGACCGCAGAGAGGTCAAGGTAATCCAGTGACCGAGGTGGAAACTATAATTGCCATATGTCTTTTAGCTGCAAGACCGTGGGGGAGAAATATAGAGCTACAAAATGAAACGTGTGTGCGCTCTGCTGTGCGCTCGGCGTACTGTATTCGAGCGCTCATGCCCTTTTTCGCAGATATAACACAGATAGAGTTACCTTATAACGGAGTAAATGCCAAGTATTAATATTTATCTCATTCACAAATGTTGGCATAGATGTAAGCCAAATAACCCAACTATCAATATACCAATAACCTTGTCAGTAAATATGTTCAATTATCAATGTAAGAATAAGATTTTCTAAACTAGGAGATGAACTGCGTACGTTTAATCAGGGGCGGCGTAAATAGATTTAGTGACGTTCGGGGGCGGAGTCTAAAACTGTCGCTCTCCACTCCCATTTTCAAAAACCGACCCTGTTAACAGATGAACAACTTGGAGAACAAAATAAGAATATTTCAATGACTTAAAAAAACGAAAATGTTTTTGAAATTCGAACATCAGGCGTGTTAGTTCTGCGTTTTTGTATTTTATGAGTACTTTCCCATTGCGATGATGATGTCATCTATATTATTCTATATGACATAAAAATTTCTCCACGTACTGAAGCATCCGGTATTATTTTCGCAACTTTTTCAAAGTTTAATTGAATATGGTTTTAATTTTTTCTTATTTAATATATTAATTATACAAACAACTTAGTACGATTACCATTTAACTACAACCAGATACCGGCTTGGAAAATCTTGTTTGTGGAGATCTTGCAATAGCTCTATTCATCTTTTAACTTTAATAAAAGGGAAAGATCTGGTCTTCCTATCCCCGAATAAAGTGCCTCAAAGGGGCGGACCCCCACACCTCGCCACTCCACTATTTACGCCACTTCGTATAATGTCTATTAGCTTTTAAAACACAAATCCATCAGCTCAATTTGCTATTGGTTCATTCCTTACTGTCAAATTTCTTGACTGATCCGGCCCTCCTGTCAGATTTAGGAACCCGCTGCAGCCCACAGTTGAAAAAAAAAGTTTAGCCCACCCTTTGTTTTAAACCATTTCAACAAACTTAGACCAACTACCATTTAAAAAAATAATAGATTAAGCCCAAAAAAAAAAAAGCTAGTCAATCTATCCACCAATAGGACGAGTTTGTTTTTCAGTAGGGGAGAGAACATGTTGATGTTGTCATAGTCAGTTGTCATGGTAGCCACGGGATGTTATAGGCATTGAACTTTCCTAAAATACAGGATAAAAAATAAACAAACATTATTTTTCTGTATTCAAGATGAGATATTGCATTCTCGTTGACGGGAACTTAATCCAAAACAGGAAGTAATCAATATTTGCACATACATTCCTTCATCTCATACTCCTTGGTTTTTATTTATTACCCAGTTTGAATTTCTGTCAGACACATCTTCCATGGATGTTCATGTTACATATATCAGTCCCCAGAAGACTGGACAGGATCCGGGTCCAAATATGTATAACTGTAGCAGTTGTTGGGGTGGGAAAAGTTGTTTTTTTTTCCCACGTTACAACTGTATTATTTCGTAATAATAGCTGTACCATGCAAAACCTTTGCATAGAGTAATATCCCCTTAGGCTTGATCGGTAGGCTAGGTTATTTTTGGTTTCGGGCAGATCCGATTTTTTCATGATTGTATTTTAAACTGGAATACTGTTGTATTCATTATTTACTTTCGATTTAACGCAGTGTAACCCAAATCGCTATCATTTTATTAGAAACTTTCGACTTTCCGAATCGTGTTGATATACACAGGCTTGTGTACTATTCGGCTTATTCGAATAGACTGGGATAGTTAATAATACATCTTAAGGGCCTTTTAAGGTGGGAACCCCCCCCCCCTCCATAATGTGGGGAAAAAGCAGCAAAATCTAAGTTTATTTCTAGACTTTTCCTCATAATCCCAAAATCTACCCCAAAGCCCCCCTGCGTACGTATAGGCTATTTACAGTACACCACAACACCCACCTCCCTCACCAACTGTACAAGCCCCTGTACACTAATTTGCTACTGCTCTATTTAATGTAATGTCTGGGGAAAGAAGATTTATTTCGTCACTTCTTAAAGCCGAAAATAGTTGTCTATTGGAGGACATACGTTTTACATATTGTTCCCTTCCTTTTTGTCACTCTTCAATCACGTGGGGTTAATATGGGAGGTTAACATTCACAGCAGTTATCGCTCTTTGTCAACACCCCTTTTGTTAAGATCTCTGTTGACATTATCCAAGTCACGTAGTGTCTGCCTTGTGTTTCCTAATGTCTGGTCTTATCAATGGCTCCATTTGTTCTGTTGTTTTTGTCTCCGATCTCTGTATATCTATCTATCTATCTATCTATCTATCTATCTATCTATCTATCTATCTATCTATCTATCTATCTATCTATCTATCTATCTATCTATCTATCTATCTATCTATCTATCTATCTATCTATCTATCTATCTATCTATCTATCTATCTATCTATCTATCTATCTATCTATCTATCTATCTATCTATCTGTCTGTCGTCTGTTTGTCCGTGAATCTCCCCTCTCATTCTCAAGAGACGTGAAAGATAGATATATAGAGATAGATGAATGGGTGGGTTAATGAATTGTTTGTCTTTTTTTTTTGTCTTTTAACCCCCCACCCCCTTCCTCCCCCTCCCCCCCCCACACACAGTTTTGTTTAATAACAAAGGGACACGTTATTTTCAGTTCGAAATAGAAAGATAAAATTTGCAATATTTTCACAACACATATTATATTACTCATGTAATTCGTTCTCTTATTGTAAACATATGAAATGCGCTTTTAAATCATTTGACTTTGAGGTTATGTCGTATTTATTTTAATGCTCAAAAGGCACAACCATAGATATAAAGACTTATCTATGGGGCACAACAAATGCATTTGAACGATTCATTTTGAGCTGAGTGATTTTATTTACCAATGCACCACTAAATCAAAATAATGCCTGATTAAATTAATTTCAATGTATTGTCACCATAAAGTGTTGTTAATTCTCGCGGTGAATATGGAGATTTGATGTGACCCCAGAGAGACGGGGAAATGTGAGTGGGGGGGGGGAGAGTTCTTGGACTTGCCCGCACGCGACCACCAACGCACACTCCCCCTTCACCACTCCTCTCCCCCATCACAACATGGTGATCGATCAATCGATTCAAGGTCATCTACCCCACTTCCTGACTCAAGGCGTTCCCAGGACGGGAAGGAGCACAGAACGACTGATGCTGAGCACCACGTTAAGTTCATTTTACATTTTCTTTTCTTAGTGGTGGTCATGGAACGACGGACTTAACACTGGATACGTTCATGCTACAAGTGACGTTATTTTGGCCAATATTTTTTCATTTGTTTTGTTGACCAATTAAGTATGCACATTTATTAATATTTGTAAATAAAAAAATAGTGCTCCATTTTGATAAAGTTTTCAGTTATAAAATAAATTTTATGTATATATATATATATATATATATATATATATATATATATATATATATATATTAAAATGGGTATTTTTGTCTGCCTGTTTGCATGCTAACTCAATTTGTTAGTTCATTTAGCCTTCCAGTTGTAGGCAACGCCACATTGTGATTACAATCTGTCAACCAATAGTTATTTCTTGAGGTCATTGGCCAGATTTTTGTTACAGTGATAGAAGAATTTTAAAAAAAATCCGGATTTATCATGGGATCGACTAAGTGGGTGGGACAGTTCTGAAATCGCGATAAAGTCCGCCACATCTTTGATGTCAGATCCATTCGTGCGCTGTTTACATGTTCTAAATCGACACACTCGACGGACTTTGTCATTAAACGAACGCATAGAAGTGATTGAAGTGGGGAAAAAAAAGTATCGCCTTTTTCATATGTGAATTGCAGTTGCTAACAAAAACAAAGGCCATTGGAATTCATTTTTGGACAAACTCGTGGTTTTCAAAAAACAAAAAAAAAAAAAAATACACGGACCACAGTGCAAATGGTGGATTCTATGTTCAGTATTATCCATGAACAGACTGTGTGGTCGCTCAAGTCTTCGGTGATGAGGATGGTGACCAACACCATGGGGCAGCAGGAGATTGTGGTGCTGATAGCCGTGGACGGTGGTGAGGACTCAGAGTATGCCTTTCACTGTGAGTATGTTCATGTCGAAAGTGGGTGAGGTGGGGGGGGGGGCCGGTCACGCCTGACAGCCCAATCATCCAGCGTTATGATTAACTGAGGTGAAAATTTTTTTAAAACGTTTCCACCACAAATGTGCAAATGGAATTGAGACGAAAAAGATGGTTCGATCTATATGATTACATACTGTATAATTAATTAATATAATGGGGGAAATATATATATATATATATATATATATATATATATATATATATAAACTTCATTTAAATAAATGTGTCGGTTTGAACTCGTTTAACAGAACATTTACATTTCAATGGTTAATTCTATAAAATATTTTATCTTGCACGTCTGTCTGCTGTAGATCGAAAGTAAGAATACTGTTTCCTGTTCAAGTGTAAATGGCCACTTGCCTGCGTCTCTATTCAATATATGTTTTTTTTTTAAAATTCTCACAACATAATATAAAAAGAGCCATTATTATTATATTGACCTATTTATGATAATATAAAAAAAAAAGTTAAACAATGGTATATATCTATACAAAGGTTTAGCATGGCTTAGCAAGTATGTAGCATATTTATCAAGAATTTCGCTTCACATTTTCACAAAGAAGACATTATTTGAATAGGCTTACAATAGTCCTATTCAAAAACATTCCGTCTCGACTCAATTTAATAATTAATGTAACAAATTTCTTTTAAAAACGCATGTTGTCAATGTTATTACCCAGTTTGAATTTCTGTCAGACACATCTTCAACTTGATCGGTAGGCTAGGTTATTTTTGGTTTCGGGCAGATCCGATTTTTTCATGATTGTATTTTAAACTGGAATACTGTTGTATTCATTATTTACTTTCGATTTAACGCAGTGTAAGTCAAAAATGTATCAAACTTTAAAAAAAAAACAGCATGAGTTCCAGGGAATAAAGCATTTATTACCATCTTGGCCGAACTGATGCATGCAAAACTGTCATAGACTGAAATTATTTGCCTCTATCATTTTTTTAAATCTATTGTCTGAATAAAAGTAAATATAAAGATAATTGATTGTATTAAAACGTATCTCTCAGTGTCTACCTATTGTTTATCCTTTCAGCTTAAATAGTTTGAGACAATTACGTCCAGTGCTGATTCATTTGTTTAATTACAGAGCCGATAGTGCAATGGCCATGGAAATCCCACGGAAGATACAGCGGAGACATTAACCATGACCTGAAATATTCACTGGTCTTCACCGGAGATCGAACCAGGGAGCCTAATGCTTTACCACATGACCATCCGTCCACAGTTTAATTTTGTGGCTTTGCCCAACTGTTGAATATTTACTGCCGCGGCTTTGATCGGCATTTCTAATGTGATTCTTAAATGCTTGTTTTGTTTTTTTAATAGGCTATGATACATTTTAACCAATATTTTCTTCTGATTGATACTTAGAAAAAAAACAACAATTCAGGGTTGCCACAATAACAGATTCGGTGACCAGCAGAGTTTGAATCACACTTTAACGTCTTCATTGTTGACATTATAGAACATTTTAAATTTACGAACATATTTGACATTTAAGAACTTAGCACATTAACTATCCTCTTTTAGATTTTTTCTGACTTAATATTTAGAGAGCACAAATTCAAAAAAAAATCTCACTATCCAATTCTTCAATAATGACTAATTTTGGTTTGGATATTCGGAGGGAAAAATATAAATATGTAAATCTTGACGTGCTTGCCAGACAGAAGTCAAGCAAACATTTTTCCATACTTGCCAGATACTCGTTTAAAAAAAAAATAACCCAACGCAGTCTACCTGATTCAGTAATTGCACCGCGTTCATTATTTAGTATCTCACATCCTGACACACCCAGTAGATTGGGTTGTTTATCGATTTCAGATTTTTCCAAAATAAAAAAAAAGATTCAACATGTTTGACACGCTTAATTTATTCCGGATTCAGTCATGAAGTCAAATTGAAGTCACGTGAATGTGCCAGGCCGAGCTAGAAGCTGGTTCATTTGAAAAGGAAATGTCGCCATTAAAGTCTTTAGCTAAATCAACCCAGGTCGTAGTGATTATATCATTCTGTACATTTATTTACCAGATTCCCCCGTGGTGTCTGCAATTATCTATCACATTTACATGCAACTAAGTTTCCTGTGTTACTTAGCCACCGGATTCTAATGACGAAATAAACCAAGAACACATAATACATCTACATTTTATTTTGCCTAAACCAACAAAGTATTATTAAAGGACCCACGTAAAACAGCCAAGAGGTTTATTTTTTAGTGGAATATCATCCATCGTGACAATACAATGGGGTAAACCAGTCTTGCCAAAAACACGACCGATTCAAACGACCATGAACATATAAAACTTTCGACAAATAATCTACGTCGAAATTCCACATAAATCGTCGAAATACGCTTTTTGGTAAATGCCATCAGTTTAAAGTGTGTTGATATTTGAATAAAACAATTGAAACCGAAGTAAAGATAACAGTTCTTTTTTTAATCTTGTTAACGAAAGAAAAACTATTTTTGATGTAGATACAAAGTGATAAGACTAGAACATGATGTTAATAGAACAAGATGTCAATAGAAAAAGATGTCAATAGAACACCACAATAAGATGTAATTGTAAATAAGTTTAGGAGTTTAGAGAACATAAATTATAGGACACAAAAAAGTTTCAATTATATTATAGACAATCAGCCAAATTGAGTACCAAACATACATGTGTCATCTTTCTTGTTGAATTTAACCAGCTGGGAATATTTTAAGCAAATCACAGATAGATAAGAGAGAGAGAGAGAGAGAGAGAGAGAGAGAGAGAGAGAGAGAGAGAGAGAGAGAGAGACATTTACTGAAAACATAAAATTTCGTGAATTTAGAACGATCAAGTTATCATAAATCGTTTCAGCTCTGAATTATGGTAGTTATGGACAGGGGGGTTGTATTGTATCATACCTCTGATTTATAGAAACAATTTACCAGAAAGTATATTTGTGGTAGTCAATATCTTAAAGCTTCTTCTTAGTAGTTACCCCCCTCCCTTTCCACCCCCTTCCCCCAGTTCTTTATCTTTGTTATTTATGTTCTGTTAATGGACGTTCATAAATGAAAAACATTAGATCAATGACTGGGCTTATTTACGTAGGTTTAGACATTTGGGTCAGAATGTTGACCATTTACAAACCCAGACACAGACTGTTACAGCACACCCAGACACAGACTGTTACAGCACACAGCCAGACACAGACACAGACACACTCAGACACACCCAGACACTGACACTCCCAGACACAGACACACCCAGACACAGACACACCCAGACACACCCAGACACAGACACTCCCAGACACAGACACACCCAGACACACCCAGACACAGACACTCCCAGACACAGACACACCCAGACACACCCAGACACAGACACTCCCAGACACAGACACACCCAGACACACCCAGACACAGACACTCCCAGACACAGACACACCCAGACACACCCAGACACAGAAATTCCCAGACACAGACTGTTACAGCACACAGCCAGACACAGACACTCCCAGACACAGACACTCCCAGACACAGACACACCCAGACACAGACTGTTGCAGACACACCCAGACACAGACACACCCAGACACAGACACACCCAGACACAGACACACCCAAACACAGACACACCCAAACACAGACACACCCAGGCACAGACACACCCAAACACAGACACACCCAGCACATCAAGTGGGCAGACAAAAAAAACAACACACATGTCAAATATAGGACGGACTGACTGCCTACTTGATAAACGGGGTCAAATATGGACACTTTGTAGTGTGTGTGTGTATGTGTATGTGTGTGTGTTTATGTGTGTGAGTGAGTGTTTATGTGTGTTGATTAATACATATGGTAATATTACGAGAGGGCGGGGGTGTAATGAAGCGTTGTGGTGGTGTTGACAGCTGTGAGTGAAGTGCACAGACTTAGTTGACATTGATTATATGTTCGGCTCTTCTGTTGGCTGTAGGATTTAGGGTGGGGGGTTATATAAAGGTTTTGTGGTGAGCGGTCTGGTGGTGGATTAAGAAGATGGGGATGAGCTATAGTAGTAATAGTAGTAGTAGTAGTAGTAGTAGCTCATCTATCGGTTAGGACCGTTAGGACATAGCCAGAAAGACCGAGATGGGAATATCTATCTATCCATCCATCCATCCATCCATCCATCCATCCATCCATCCATCCATCCATCCATCCATCTATCTATCTATCTATCTATCTATCTATCTATCTATCTATCTATCTATCTATCTATCTATCTATCTATCTATCTATCTATCTATCTATCTATCTATCTATCTATCTATCTACCTGTCTATATGTCTATATGTCTGTCAGTCTATCTATAATATTTATCTATCTACCATCTATCTGTCTATATGTCTGTCTGTTTGTCTGTCTGTCTGTCTGTCCATTGCCCGTCAATATGTCTGGCTTTATGTCTGACTGACTGCCTATATCTACTCGTGTCTACGAATATTTATCATCAGACAAATATGTCACCAGTAGTCACGGACAGACTATACATTATAAATAATGCCATAGTTTCATGTTACATTCCTCTGTTCACCCTCCTCCTCCCCCCCTCTTCTTTTGTCTATCTTGTGTGTGTGTGTGTGTGTTTGAGAGAGAGGGAGAGAGTGTGTGTATGCATATATGCGTATATATATATATATATATATATATATATACATATATATATATATACACTGTATGTTTATTCATTCATTCATTCTATGTCTCTGTCACTTACTAAAAAGTTCAGGCTGTGTTATTCTGTTGTCTTACAGTTTCACGATACATCCTGTCAGCTTGAATCCAGATATTTTATTGATGAAGAGATAACAACGGAATCTTGGGAGGGGGGGGGGGGAAGAGGGGAGGGGGTAGAAGAAGGGGCAGGGGAGAAATTCATTTTATGAGATGCTATTTTATGATTCTGTAATGTAACTCCTTTGCTTCGCTGCTGGAATGACCGACAGACATTAGGCCAGCGGACTAAACATTGGCCGGTCAAGACATTCTAAATTACCCTGTCCAAAAACTCAATCATCATTAACATAATGATTTTTTTTTTTACAATTAATAACATTTATTATTGTATTCACTGTAATTACAAATAAGAAATGCTCTCACACTTTGAGTTCACTCAGATGCACGGAATTCACGACATTTCAATCATTTTCAATTCTTTACCTTGAGTTTGTCTAAATAATAATACTTGATGTATTTTGTATGTTCAGATTTAAACAAAAACGTTGTCGGAAGGAGACGTCATTACAATGGGTATATGATTAATAGGAAGGAGATCTTAAAGCCAGGGCACGATTTACCGCCGGGGATGACAGCTGCTTTATCTAATATATCCCTGCCGGGGATGAAATCATAGACATTTATCCCCGGCTCTGCAGAAATTTTTGTTCATCCTCGGCACTGATTTTTTCTTAAATCGAGCACTGGATAAAACCGATCACGTACTCATATATTAAAGTTAAGTATTGTATGGCAATATAATGCATCCTAGCAAATATGGTCTGTGTATTAAAAAAAGTGGGTAAAACTGAAATGCGCTCTGTGTCTCTTGTAAGTTATTGTAGTTGTTTATTTTACAACGTGACCGCCAGTCATGGGCGTATTCATGGGGGCCCATGGGGGGGCATTTGCCCCCCCCCTACATTTTGAAAAAATGTCATATAAGAGGGGGGCATTTGCTCCCCCCCCTACATTTAAAAAAAATGTCATAAAGTTGTTATTTGCCCCCCCCCCCGGAAAATTTTTGCCTCCCCTCAACCCTGGAAAAATTCCTTGCGACGCCCATGCCGCTAGTATTGATCTTTGATGACGAGTGTATTTAACACATCAACCTAATACATTGCAAACACTCACATTTTGAGTGAACGCAGAGATGATGGGTGGATACACAGTTCTTCTTTAGGGTCAGTTTAAATATTTCATAATATGTGTCAAATTGTATACCCCACTCATTTGCTCATTTTCTTGTACCACACATCAAATCTACACCGTTTACAAAAAAACTAACAAAAATAATTGCCTGCAGAATAGGGAATTTCAGTGAAACAGTATTAGGTGACTATCAATGTGGTTTCAGGCCTAACAGAGCAACTACGGACCACATCATTTCCCTTCGAAACACTCAAGAAAAATGTTATGAACATAATATACACATACACCAGCTTTACATAGATTTCTAGATGGCATATGACAGCATCAATAGAAATTATCTTTACAAAACATTGCAGGAGTTGTGTATCCCCAACAAGCTCATTAGACTAGTACGTATGACATTAAACAACTCAAGAAGCAAGGTGAAAATACAAGGGGAAAGCTCAAGAGAATTTAAAGTAAACCAAGGACTTAGACAAGGAGACTCCCTTTTGTGCGTACTATTCAACCTAACCCTAGAAAAAGTCATAAGAAATGTCCAGTTGGATAAGCGAGGAACTATAACGCATTACCGCAGAAGTGAAAAAATAAAGTCCATGAAAACAGGAACAATATTTAGAGAACCCATCCAGTACCTTGCATATGCTGATGATATAACATTGATAGGAAAACAAAGCAATGATATAGCAAAAGCATACATAGAATGAGAAACAGCAGTTCAGAAGGCAGGTTTAACAGTAAACGAATCAAAGACTCAATACATGCTATTACAAAGAAATAAAAATAAAGGAAAAGAAAAATCTATCAAAATCAGTGATAGAGCATTTGAAAGAGTAGAAAACTTTAAATACCTGGGATCAACCATAAGTGAGAAAAATGATATAATGATAGAGATCAAAAACAGAATAGAAGTAGGGAACAGAATATATTATACACTGCATTAAATACTGAAAAACAGACAAATCTCCAGAAAACTTTAAAAAAAAAACATATACAAGACAATGATCAAACCAGCAGTAACTTATGGTAGTAAAACATGGACCATCAGCAAACAAGCAGAAAATATCCTAAACACCTGGGAAAGGAAAATATTTCGGAAATATATGGGCCAGTAAAGGACAATAACGAGTGGAGAAGTAGAACGAATTAAGAACTGTACGAACTATACAAAGAACCAAATATAACAGCTGAAATCAAAATGAATAGATTGAGGTGGGTAGGGCACATAGAAATAATGGAAAACAAAAGAGGTCCAAAAGTAATATATACGGCAACACCTAATTAGAAAAGGCCTAAAGGCAGACCAAGAAGCAGATGGTTGGAGGAAGTGGAGAAACACCTTAAACCATAGGAGTGAGAGAGTGGAGGAAGAAGACCATGGATCGGGAAAAGTGGAGAAGAGTGGTATGGCAGGCCAGGGCCCTAAATGGGCTGTAGAGTTAAAGGAAGAAGAAGACACATCAAATCCTAAATATTACTTATATTTCAAGGCTTTATATATCCCTGCCGGGGATGAAACTATAGACATCTATCCCCGGCTCAGCAGAAATTTTTTTCTTTCATCCCCGGCACTGGTTTTTCCTTAAATGGAGCGCTGTTCCAACGGTGACATTAAATGTCATATAAGGTACAAATGTGACATTAAATGTCATTTGGGACCAACTGTGAACATTAGACAACTATTCATTGGAGTAGGTAGAGTTGGCGATGAACGGGGCCGAACATGAAATACCTTACCTTTAGCTTGTCAAAAAAGTACTGATTCAGCTATGACATTACATCTCAATAAGGATTAAACTCTGGCGCTAAGTTTCAGTTTTCAGCTGTTTCAATGACATAACTTTTAAGAGTTCAAACCTGGGCATTTAACATAACTTTCCTGATTTATTCTTTAGGGTTATGTCTAAATATCAAACTTGAAAAAAAAATGAAATGATAATTATTTAAGAGAAAAATAAACTAAAAAACCCTGGACAGGCTATCGTGTGGCATTAAGAAATTCCTTTTTTTTCTTCAAATTGGCCAGTGATTATATTTACATTAAGTGGGCTAAACATGGGGAGAGTCTGCACGTCTGACGTTGCATCCATGACAGGGATGAGAAATGGCCATGTTATACTTTAAACATGGAGGCTGTTTAGGGCAGACTTTGTTAGCCTACCATTGATTATATCGACAGATTCTTTGTGTGCTAAGGACTTCTACTTTAATTATGGTATAAATGGGGTTACACCGTGCTGTTATAATGATTCGATCCCTTGCATTCTGTCGATGATTGTTCATGAATCATTTCTGAAGCAGAGATCAATGAATTTTGTTTTCACAATTCAGATTGATAGCCTTCATTGTTTGTTTGTTTACTTTTAAATTAAAAGATCGAATAATTTAATTTTTTTTTCCCGGACTAAAGTTGTTTTAACATAAACATGACGCCAGTTGTATCATTCAGCTGTGGTGACGTATTGGTATATAGTATACCAATGGTGGCAAAATGCGGCTCTTAGAGTTGAGCTGGGTGCGACTTTTTGAGTGTTGTGCGGCTATTATAGTGGTGTGCGGCTCTTATAGTGTGCGGCCCTTAGAGTGGTTTGCGGCTCTTAGAGTGGTGTGCGGCTCTTAGAGTGGTGTGCGGCTATTAGAGTGGTTGCGGCTCTTAGAGTGGTGTGTGGCTCTTAGAGTGGTGTACGGCTCTTAGAGTGGTGTGCGGCTCTTAGAGTGTTGTGTGGCTCTTTGAGTGGTGTGCGGTTATTGGAGTGGTGTGCAGCTCATAGAGTGGTGTGCGGCTCTTAGAGTGTTGTGTGGCTCTTAGAGTGGTGTACGGCTCTTAGAGTGGTGTAAGGCTTTTAGAGTGGTGTGCGGCTCTTAGAGTGTTGTGTGGCTCTTAGAGTGGTGTGCGGCTCTTAGAGTGGTGTGCGGCTCTCAATAAAACAAATAAAGAAACATTTTTTGGCCATGAGTAGCCAGCGTCAAGAGGTTCGAACTCTGTACTTGCACGATCTAAAAAGGCATCTTGTTATTTCTTTTCATATAAATAATGATAGTTAATGTTCACTCTAAACCGTGCGCGTGTGCGTGCGTGTACGAACAAAGCTACGCCCTTGCACACAACAGAGCGCACACAGGTTTCGTTTAGTTGACCCACTTACAGCACACACATTTTATTTCCTATCAAAGTTTCCTGCAACCAATATCTTTTGCTTCACACACCCTTCAGAAAATTAGCAGAAACATTGATGTCAGAACAGTAGGGAGCGACCGATAATCGGATCGGTATCGGACTATCGGTAAAAAGGCATATCGGTCGCTCCCTACAGAACAGTACTTTCTTAATATTTTTTGTCTGTCCTATCAACAATTGTATTCATTTCGGGGGAGTGGTCTGACAAATTAATTGATTTCCCATTTATTTATAAGGAAGAGATATTTATTTTTTAGATCCTATAAACCAGGTTTTTTAAAGAGCAGTTTTTATGGAACAGTTTTTATATGGAACACTTTTTATGGAACAGTTTTTATATGGAACAGTTTTTATATGGAACACTTTTTATGGAACACTTTTTATGGTCCTCTTCTTTCATCTCCACCAGTGCCGAGAGTGGTGCGGCCATAGAGGCACCACGGGAAACCTTATGTCAGGTATCTATTCAAACTGGTGAACTTTCACCAGGGCATGACAAAGTCCCGAGTCTCAGCGAAGAATGGATCTGATTGAGTAGACTGTCCCTCCACGTCCAGTATCAACTGTGGCCGTTGGAAAACAAATATTTTATTGTTTTGATGAAAAAAATCCAGTGATTTTGTTTCCATTAAGTTTAACATTGTATCTTTTAAAAAGATAATTTAGCCGTGAGTGTGTCGATAATCAACTTTGTTTCATATCCGCCTTTTTAAACTAGGTCTAACGCTAATTATACGAAATGTTTACATGAGAAAATTGATACATATTTTGTATGTATACGGTGAATTTCGATTTTTTTTTTTGTTTGGATAATTTTATTGTAGGTTTATTGATTATTTTTTTGCGCATAGATGTTCCTTTTGGTAAGAAATAAATGTTGATTCTAACGCGTGAGTTAACAATCCTACTTTATAAAAAATAAATTAACCTACTCCCCAACATTTCCACTCTTCCTCTGTCCCTACCCGAAGATCGCGACTAATGGGTGTACTTGATTGTGGACTTGGCCAGAACTGAAGATTCAGAGGGGAGTCTCGGATCACACACAGACATCTTGACATCTTCAGTATCCAGGCAACCGACCTATATAACAAGACCCTTATTTAATAACGTTCTCATCAACGAGCTGGTCTATTGGACCCCCATCCCAAATGGGGTATAACATGGTTAATATCTGCATGATATCCTTATTCATATCTAAATTTGATTTTTTTCCTCCCTCTCTCTCTCTCTCTCTCTCTCTCTCTCTCTCTCAATCCATACAATCCATATATATATATATATATATATATGAGATTGTGTGTGTGTGAAAGGTCTCTCTCTCTCAATCCATATATATATATATATATATGAGATTGTGTGTGTGTGTATGAAGGGTCTCACAATGATGTATACAATTTTGTTCTTTCCATGATCACGAACTGTAAACATTAAATTAATTATTTATATATGACCCACCACACCTCTTGAACGGTGGGGACTGAAAGAAAGGCGGTGGGGGGGGGGGGACGACATAATTTGTAAATTCATAGGAATGTCTCTGGTTTCTAGTAACATGTGTGACACAGCTATTCGAGTATGCACCATTTGCAGGCAAGCAAATACAATGTTGATTTCTAGTCCTATGGAAACAAATCGTTAAACTAAAATTATTTATCAAGAATATACAATATTGATAATTAATATTGTGGAAATAAAAACATTACCCTAATAGCCTGGCAATTTTTTATAATATTTTTTTAGAATCTAGTAACATGGGCATTTTGAAAATAAAAAGGGGGGGGCAGGCCCGTAGCGTGCGGGGGGCTGGGGGCCGGCCCCCCCCCCTGCGTTTTGTCTGGCCCCCTCTGCTTATTTGCTCTACTTAGTAAAATGTATTTTAGAGTGTGCCCGTGGGTGTCACACAATCCTATTTACGCCATTGTCTACAAGAGTTACGGCCCGCCATGCTGTACTCTATACTTCAAGTTGCCGGTTAAGAGCTGAAGTTTGAGGAACTCTGGCTTATAGTTGTAATGAGTTATGGTAAAGGGGGCAACAACAACAAATGGCCGACTACCCCCACCTTCAACTGTATATGGTACACTACTGTTACCTTCTTGATCAGGGGTGAGCACACATTTTGAACCCCCGGCCACAACGGCCTGTTGAATTTAAAAAAAAAAGGTCGGACCAAGATGAGACGGATGGAGAAGCTATCAGAAATAAATGTAACGGCCACTGATGTGAACGAGCAAACTGGAGCGGGGATCAAACAGCCAAATCGGCCGTGCGTGGCCCTCGGGCTGTAGATTGCCCATGTCTGCTTTAGCCATTGCTGTAAATCACATTTTGAAGCAAATATCCAATTGTTGTTGTTGGTTTTTTTTTTGTTGATTATTGAATGAGAAAGGAGATTGGGATTGGGGTTAGGGGGGAGGGGGGATTGTGTCGACACAATAGGAGAAAGTACACAGCTAACTGATGTCAGCGTGGTGATAGATTCTCTCCCCCCCCCTTCATCCTCCATCGCTGACCTAAAAAGAGTGCATCAATAAAGGGTGCACAACTCCATTGTATCTCCACTTACAGCGCCTGTGCTAAAATAGCACTAATTGCTTCCTCGGTTGCTTTCCCCTCCCCTATATGCATTATTTCCTGCTCCATAGTTTTGAATTAATAATAAGGCGAAGATGAATGGGTGGGGTGAGGGGGGTGCATTTTTTTTTTCGATGTAGTAGATGTAAGAAATCAAGTTAGTGGTGACAGGCCAATTTGTTGATATCTTGATGCGTTTAACATTGAGATTCAACCACAGTAAAGAAAAGACATGCCGTTGATGTTAGATTGAAGAGGGGAAATTCCAGAAGAGTAATGGTCACTTATTAAAATGGACAATCACCTCCACTAAAATTTTTTTGAACTATATCTACCCACAGAAACACTCCCTAATCAGACCCGTTGTCTGACATTAATTTAAACGAGACAGATTTGCACCAATCAACTACTAAACAGCCAATAATGCAACGGGTATCGAGTAGTTAAAAAAATTATAATATTTCGTTCAGAAAGTGAAACTTGTATGCTCAAAAATAAAGTTCGGGAAGTGAAATATTTGGGAAGTGAAGAGCACGTAATGCGAGACTTGGATGTACAAGTACTGGGAATCCGAACATCGATCAGATTATCGAATGATTAATATTTGATCGGAGTCTGGACTGGCAAATATCGATACCGCTCATCGAACCTGCAACAAGATCAGAAAAAGTTCCGATACGACTTGAACAGTTGTCTATTTATACAGCCCCGGACTCAATCTCCGACAAAGTCAGGTAGCCACACACGCGGCTTTTGTTGGTTTAAGGAGCTGGACAGCATCGTTGAGCCCAACGGATGTTTATGGGCCAACAGGATCACCAAAGTTCTGTTGGAACAATCGAACGTAACTGCCATGTTTGTTTTAACCCAGATCATCGTGAGGGAAATGGTGGTGTGTGTTTTAATTTAAAGTTTTCTCTGATCCTTTCCTTTGTACAAATATTGACATGAACGGAAGCATGAGAAAAGTGATGACAATTCTCTATAATCTTTTTTTTTAATCCAGAGCGATCGATATACGTGTACTTAAAAAAAACAAGCAATTAAGCCTGTACCATTCTGGACACAGGACGTGTTAGCGCATTTTCATGTTATGTATCAGTACGTTTGTTAGCTTTCAGTAAATATTTGTAAATTTTGGAAATGTTTATAAATTCAATTTGTAATGCATATATCTGTAAAAAAAAATATATAAAGACGTTTCTTCATATTTGAAAAAAAAATATTTTCTCTTAAATCTAACTACAAGTGGTTTGCGGTTACTGAAATAGGACTCATAATTGAAAACATTCGAAATTGTAGTCATTTAATCGTCCGAAAACTCTGTCAATTGTTGCATAGCTCTGATACTTTCAATTAAACTCAGAACACAAGCTTACTATTTCATTTGATGAGTTTCTTAATAAATCTTGGTGAAACTACGTGCTGCAGTATTTCGCACCAAATGAATGGGTTATTGAACGTACAAGATGTAGAATGGGGCCATATATATTATACATAAGCCCCTTAGGAGCCCTGAAGCCCGGCCCTCAGAGGTCCTATCGCGAAATGAACTTTTGATGTACACAATGCAGGCCAAGACCTACAAAATGATATATACATCATGGGTCTAGGACTTATGGTTGCTGAGATATAGGGCGCTCCTTTATTAATTTAGCTTATATAGTAAAAAACGGTACTAAGGCACCTTTTACGGCCCTGAGAGGTCAGATCGCGAAATGGAAAAAAGTCATTTCTTGGCAGGCCAAGACCTACAAAATGATATATACATCATGGGTCTATGACTTATAGTTGTTGAGATCTAGGGTGATGACGGACAGACAGACAGACAAAACGGGGGACAATAGAGCATTTTTTTTTTGAAAATGCCCTAAAAAATAGGTATTTCACTAAAGGCGACGAGTGTAAGGTATCATTTAAGTTAAACTCACCATCAGTGATACGTACTAATTTTTTTAATTAAACTTTGAACTAATTTTCAAATAAAAAAAAGTGTAACATTTACTTACAACTAATAAAAAGAAAAAGGTGTCAACTGAACTTTAAAAAAAAGTAGTTAAACTTTTTCTAGACTTCTTTCCAACCTTTTTTTTTTTGTTTAAGTACATTCGTTTGTGCAGAAATGTACAGAACATTTATAAATCAAATATCAATCGCACAAATAAATAAAAGTTCCCTTAAGCCCCCGAGGGCTCATCGGGGCAGATGAAGTGTAGTCAGGTACCCATTTAAAGCTGGGTGGGCTTGGGGGACTTTAACCTAGACCTGAAAAAATCCCTATGTTCTCATTAAGGTTCTCACTAAGGTTCTCACTAAGGTTCTCACCAAGGTTTTCACTAAGGTTCTCACTAAGGTTCTCACCAAGGTTTTCACTTAGGTTCTCACTAAGGTTCTCACCAAGGTTTTCACTAAGGTTCTCACTAAGGTTTTCACTAAGGTTTTCACTAAGGTTTTCACTAAGGTTCTCACTAAAGTTCTCACTAAGGTTCTCACTAAGGTTCGAAACCGAGAACTTCCGGTACCGATATTTTCCCCCAGCATTTCTACCGACACCGATACCGATACCGATATTTTTTTAGTCAACAACAATGCCAAACACGTGTTTTTTTCGTGCTACAACTAATGACGTATGTCAACCCATGCTCACCCCTTCCCTGTCATATTTCGTAACACTTCGCCCACACTAAGTCTTGTTCCCCCCCCCCCCAACTTCCCAACCCAAAAAAAATACACACATATGTTCACTAATTGTATCATTCAAGGTCATACATTAGAATTAAAAAATGCCAATCCTATTGTTTCAAGGTCATATGGCTGATGCAATTTTTGTGGACGTGACAATTTCTGTGTACGGGTTTTTTTTCTTTTTTTTTAAACCTTGTCTGATTTGGTTATATAATGGGTTATTTACTGATTGTTTTTTCTGCAACTCTGTTGTGAAAAAAAATGTATCGGCAGCCAAAAAACGGCCGATCCGATAGTTAACCCATAGTACCAATATCGGTTCGACTATCGGTCGCTCCCTACAAAAATCAGTTGATCCGATATTAACCGATAGTGCCAATATCGGTCCGATACCGATACCGATCCGATTATCGGTCGCTCCCTAGTTTTCACTAACGTTCTCACTAAGGTTTTCACTAAGGTTCTCACTAAGGTTCTCACCAAGGTTTTCACTAAGGTTCTCACTAAGGGTTTCACTAAGGTTCTCACTAAGGTTTTCACTAAGGTTTTCACTAAGGTTCTCACTAAGGGTTTCACTAACGTTCTCACTAAGGTTTTCACTAAGGTTCTCACTAAGGGTTTCACTAAGGTTCTCACTAAGGTTTTCACTAAGGTTTTCACTAAGGTTCTCACTAAGGGTTTCACTAACGTTCTCACTAAGGTTTTCACTAAGGTTCTCACTAAGGTTCTCACCAAGGTTTTCACTAAGGTTCTCACTAAGGGTTTCACTAACGTTCTCACTAAGGTTTTCACTAAGGTTCTCACTAAGGTTCTCACCAAGGTTTTCACTAAGGTTCTCACTAAGGTTTTCACTAAGGTTTTCACTAAGGTTCTCACTAAAGTTCTCACTAAGGTTCTCACTAAGGTTCGAAACCGAGAACTTCCGGTCGACAGTCGAGCGCTCTACACCACACGACCACCCGTCCCTTCAGAAATACCTAAACGTGAGAAAAATTATCAGCCGCATTAGATTTAACAAATCATTTTCCAGTTACAAGCACCATAGATATTGGTCTACAAAGGAGTCGTTCACTTATTACGTGGCGCTACGAGGAGGGGGAAGGATTGATGAGTAACAAGTGCACAAGTGTAACAACTTGTGACAGGGTAAAGGGGGGAGGCGCGGGGTGATTAAAATATATTTGTAAGCGGCGGCCATTGCAGAGTTAATCGAAGCCCCCCTCCCCCCTTACCTCATAAAACACAATAACTACACTGAAGTCAAAGTTTAGTGTTCTCATGTAAGAATACCAAAGTTTAGTGTTCTCATGTAAGATTACCAAAGTTTAGTGTTCTCATGTAAGAATACTAAAGTTTAGTGTTCTCATGTAAGAATACCAAAGTTTAGTGTTCTCATGTAAGAATACCAAAGTGTAGTGTTCTCATGTAAGAATACCAAAGTTTAGTGTTCTCATGTAAGAATACCAAAGTTTAGTGTTCTCATGTAAGAATACTAAAGTTTAGTGTTCTCATGTAAGAATACCAAAGTTTAGTGTTCTCATGTAAGAATACCAAAGTGTAGTGTTCTCATGTAAGAATACCAAAGTTTAGTGTTCTCATGTAAGAATACCAAAGTTTAGTGTTCTCATGTAAGAATACCCAAGTTTATCGTCTTTACGTCTACTGAAATGTTGAGATCCACTGCTGTTTCTCTGGTGTCCAACATTTGAATAGATTAACAATCGCCAGCTTGACCTACAGGAGTATCCGCTAAAACACATGAGCGCTAAATACGTTTATGGATTTCATTTCACCCACATTCATGCCGAAGTATTATTGGATGACCTCTGACCCATCACCACCACCACCATCACCACCACCACCCTTCACACCAGGCAAACAGCCTAGTCATTTTGTTGGGTGATTCCATTAGGGTCTGTTAGCCTCCCGGTTTTGACACATTGACCTGTTGCTGACCTCGCCTCGCCCCCCCCCTCACAGACGTCACCCCATCCCCCCCTGTTGCTCCATAAGATGAAGAAGTTCAGAGGCCGATCAATATTGTTGTCTTCTTACCTAATCGATTCAAATGGAATCGATTTCTCCTTATTCCCAATACTCACTCCTCTTACACTTTTGTCTATACGGATAATCGTATTCGTGTTCAGTAACAAGCCACACAGCCACCATTAGTGTTTGCATTAACGCGTGTCAATGTAACGGATTCGATTACCGTCTTGTGACCTTAAACAAACAAATAAGTATAAACAAGGCTCGAGTACTGAAACTTCATCTAACCCGGTCATTTATGTCTATGGACAGCCCAACCTATATAAAAGTGAAACAGCTGATAATATCGGAGATATATATTACATACTATGAAAAAAAAATCAATTTAACCATACAAATCAATCACACTTGTGATTATGAAATAAATAATGTTTATGAAACAAGTGAATCTCATTAATAAAAAGTGGTGTCAATATTACAGAAGAATTCTGAATCCACCCCTTGTTAATATTTAGAGAAATCGAAGTTTTTATAAAGTCGTTTACAGACTTGATAAAAATAAATTATGAATTATATAATATCAAACTTTTGTTTGAACTTTATATCCCTGAAGAAACAGAAATAAAGAGAGAGAATTAATTGGATGAAACTGTAACGTCAGCCAATGAGCGGCTAGCACTTATCAACAATTGCTGTCAAAACTGTCGTTTGTTGATAATTGTGTCTGCCTTCCTTTGCTCAAGTTTATGTGTCAAAACTGTGATTAGATGAGTTTTTTTTGTTTTGTTTATAATTCCTTTCCCTCAATAAATTTATGATAATTTCTTAAGGCTTTTCAAATTGTTTCGTTAATACATGTCATTGTGACTAATTGTTTTCATAGCTGTAATTCCTTTAAACATTTGTATCATTTTCGGTACATGGTTTGCTAAATCGTGAAGCCGAATTTATGGTTGAAAAAAATCTAACAAAACGAGAATAAGCCATACAGAATCTTAATATAGACTTTGAAAAAAAACAACAATGAATAACTTTCTCTTTTATATTTTAATTTTAAAAAAATATCAAATCACCTGTTCTTTAAACAGTCATGCTTATTTATTTCAACCCCCAGATTTAGTTGTTCTGTTATGTTTATAGCTTAAACTAAGGGTTATAAATAAATTTATGTTGTAAGTTGTTTATCTTCTCATTCTAAATTTGATGACATTGACATTCCAATTATCCCCAGGGTACGTGAACCATTTCCACAAGGCTGAGAACAGGTTGTTACTTGTCCACTGTCCAGAAACCTACGCCAATGTCACCATGATGAGTAAGTAGTTTGTGCCTGGTTTCTGCAGTGCCGGTTTTAAGCCGATTGAACCAATTACTTTCAGTTGTTCCATGCGAAGTATGCATGATATTGAAATATAAACTTACAGCGTGCCTTGCACTCAAAGTTTTCAGTATTGGGAACATTCTAAGACTGGCACTGCAATGGTTGATTTGTAAAGTCATAAGATGAACTTCAAAAATGTTGGCACTTTTAATTATACAAGCATTTGTAAATGTGGTGCTTCGGACTGACAATTGTGTGTAACAATACTGTCCACACACTACACTAGGATTAAATCTGTGACATCAATACTGTCTACACACTACACTAGGATTAAGTCTGTGACATCAATACTGTCCACACACTACACTAGGATTAAGTCTGTGACATCAATACTGTCCACACACTACACTAGAATTAAGTCTGTCACATAAATACTGTCCACACACTACACTAGAATTAGGTCTATGACATCAATACTGTCCACACACTACACTAGAATTAAGTCTGTGACATCAATACTGTCCACACACTACACTAGAATTAGGTCTATGACATCAATACTGTCCACACACTACACTAGAATTAGGTCTATGACATCAATACTGTCCACACACTACACTAGAATTAAGTCTCTGCCAACAATATTGTCTACACAATACACTAGAATTAAATCTGTGACATCAATACTGTCCACACACTACACTAGAATTAAGTCTGTGGCAACATTCTAATAAAAAAGACACAATTTCAGACTAAAAAATATTTTCATAATTTTTATCTTTATTATTATTATTTTGGTTTCAATAAAGAGAATAAAACAATTATCGATACAAAAACGTATGAAATGTAGTATGTTTGTACAGATCATGAATGTCACATAAATTATCACAAATATCTTTACCTAATGATGTATTAGAAATTTTACAAGTTTCACGTGAAACTCCGAGTTCCCGGGCAATGCCGGATACATTGCTAGTATTGTACGTATTTTAATTTACACGGAAAAGCTAGTGATGATATTGTAATGGTAAGGGTTTATTTGCTACACTTAAAAAAAAACAATATAAATAAACAAACAAACAACTGGCCTTGCTGCCCTCTAGACGCACCAAACACCCACAACAAATTCAAGTGTCCAAATTGGTCATCCCCTGAGCACGTACAACATTCCATTACAGGCAGTCCAATTTTCTTCTAGGCTGTTACCCCCCAATTTCATTTTCTGAAGGTCACCTTAGGGAATAACGATTCTGGATGGTGATGTTTTGACAATCTGTCCCACAGTTTAAATCTTTGAGATCATTGCTCCTGTCTGTTCGTTTTTGGACTAGTCTGGTCGTTATTGGACTAGTCTGTTCGTTATTGGACTAGTCTGTTCGTTACTGGACTAGTCTGTTCGTTACTGGACTAGGCTGTTCGTTACTGGACTAGTCTGTTCGTTACTGGACTAGTCTCTTCTTCTAGACTACACTAGACTAGACTAAACTAGACTACGCTACATTACACTAGACTACACTACAATAGACTAGACTACATTAGACTACACTGGACTAGACTACACTAGACTAGACTAAACTAGACTACGCTACATTACACTAGACTACACTACAATAGACTAGACTACATTAGACTACACTGGACTAGACTACATTAGACTACACTGGACTAGAGTAGACTACATCAGACTAGATTACGCCATGATAAGTAAAGCCACGATATTATTCTGTACTATAAGTGGTGTGCTATGACATACTGAACTTTTTTTGAATTTTAGACACATACAATGACACTTACACACACACATACAAATATTCGCACACACACACACACACACGCACACACACACACACACACACACAGATATATACAATCTACACTAATCTACAAAACAAAATTGAAACACTCTTATTTATTTCATATCACTCTAAGAAATTGTCACTAGTTTTTCAGACATACAACACTCATTAGTGATAATAAGATCAAGGATGTTGACTGGCGACTGACCAATGGCTACAGCAAACAAACCCCCCTAAATCTTGGCAGATTCTAGTTCTCCCGGAAATACAAAGTGAACTTTTGACCCTCCAGACGACATAACGCCCTTATGAATATGTATTGATCTCCTTCCGCCTTCTGCTTGTTACTTACAGTCTTTTTTTTTAGTTGGTGAATACTTCCACTGACTGGTGGGCTCTGATCGGTTAAAATTATCAGGGCCGTATTCTCATGGTTTAAATAAAGAGGATCTTATTCTGTATGTGGGTCTCTAATCATTTAACTTTGTCCGATCTTTGCGATGTTTGTTGTTATTTGGTTTTTTACATTATTTTACCAAGAAGACGTGTTGTTAAATAAATGTATTCAAAGAAACAGAAAAAAAACCCAGCTAATGTATGTATTGTCATATGAAGTAGATTTCATTTCAATTTAACAACAAGTGTATGACATTATCTTATACATATCCCACAAAAATAAGTATGCATTTATAAGAAAAAAAAGATATTCCAATAGGTATGGTGAACTCTACAACCCATTTATGGTCCTGGTCTGCCCCATCAATCTCTTAAACGTGGACTGGTCATTGAAAGTACTTTAACGTGTCTGATAATGTCAGTCTCTTGTTGGCCCGGACTGGACTATAAAACAATAGTACCAATAGTAGTACCAGTAGTACCAAGCGTGTGTTAAGCCATTCCAGGATTTAAAAAAAAATTCTTCAATTGAATGAAATGAGAAATAACAAAAAATCAATGATATATTAAAATTTGAATGAGTGATACTTAAAAATAAAATACAATAAATAAACTAGATCAGTGGTATATAAAAACCACAATCAATGATATATAAAGACTTCAATCAGAGATATATTAAAAACTACAATCAGTGATTAGATTCGGTTATTGCCATCACCTATATACCATGATGGCATGTGTATTACTTGATTCAGTTATTGCCAGCATTTATGTCCTATACCTCTCTAAACCTTTAGTGAGAAGTTTACTTAATGATTTTATCTTGGAGGAAGTTTGTTGACTCAAGTAAGCAAAGAAAAATTGAGAGAGAGAGAGAGAGAGAGAGGGGGGGGGGAGAGAGACGGGAAGGGGGAGTCTTTATTTATAAAGTTCGTGGTTCGATGATCAATCAAAGTTTTCTTAGCCAACGAGGCTCCTCAATGGGCCTGACTGCAGTAGGTTTATCTCATCTCATGTGTATCTCCACTGAAGTCTGACTGCAGTAGCTTTATCTCATCTCATGTGTATCTCCACTGAAGTCTGACTGCAGTAGCTTTATCTCATCTCATGTGTATCTCCACTGAAGTCTGACTGCAGTAGGTTTATCTCATCTCATGTGTATCTCCACTGAAGTCCAATTACAGAATGAGACGTATATCTCTTATACATTTGTCATGACTGTAACTAGAGCTCACTACTGACAAAATCGTTGATGCGTCCTTACTATTACTGCACCCACCTCATCATACCCGAGGCTGCAGTAATAGTTGAAGCACGAACGTTAGACACAGATGACTGGATTTTCTAAACCCGTGGTCCCCAACACCCAGACCGCGGACCGGTTCCGGCCCGTGGAAAATATAGTACCGGGCCGCCCGAGAAACATTAAATTATTTCCTTTTTATTTATTTCTCTCGTGACTGTACGACTTTTCATGGGCGAGAAATAACCAACGCCCCACACCCTCCTTCCAGCGGGCCGCGGTGAAATTATTAAACGCTGACCGGTCCGTGGAGAGAAAAAGGTTGGGGACCACAGATCTAAACGACAATGCCCAGCCGCCCTTACTTTCCCTAACAAATGTTCGGGTACCCTGCATTCACATGGGCTCGAACTCAAGACCTTTTGGTTAGCAGTCGAGCGCTCTACCACACTGCCTAATGAATTATGATATACCGTATCTAAAATATTTCATTTCAAACTATTATGGTATACTCATAAATGTTATACTGTTCCAAATATTTATTTTTAAAAGGTCTTATCTGAAGAACCCACACATATAGTATATACTAGGGCTGCTGATTAAACTGCGTTAATTTGCGATTAACGCGTCAAAAAAAAATTGCGATTAAAATTTTTAACGCAATACCTAAATGCGTTAATTTGACCAAAATGCTGAAAGTTCACCAAATCGATAAATAACGGATTTTCACGCTACAAGTTACGTTCACTTATTAAGTAGATCTACCACCCCCACCCTGTCACAATTTACACACACCCTCACCCCTAGGTACGTCGACAAAAGCCCCAATTGTAATATAAAATGAAGATGTTTTGTTATATAGCCCTTCGACAAGTGAACCTCCTGTTCCCTTGCTATAACCAAAATGAAACGAAAGAAAGAATCTTTAATGTTGACTACACGAAAGAAAGAACAACAGAAGATGAAAAATGAAAGCCGACCTTTCAAAATTTTAGCTTTGAACGTTTGAAAATTGCCATACGGTAACATTAAAGAGTCTCATTTTACAAGATATTTTTTTATTAATATAACTGACAGACCGATAAAAAAATAAAATTTTCTTTTCTGTTGTTCACTAAAACATTGAAATAATAGTTGATAGTAAGAAAGTAAATGAATGAAAGAATAAAAGAGTAACATCGCGGCACAAAACAAAAACTTCAAAAAAAAGATAAAAAGTAAATTTGTCCTTCAACTCGACGACCGTAGTAGTATTGGTGGGGTAAACGTCACGTCTACGTAAAATCATAGCAGCTGTATGACCTTAAAACAAGAGGATTGTCTATTATGACGCGTGCTCCTAGTTTGAAACAATGGAACCGGTGTCAACTTGTTTTTGGTACATCTATAACTGGAGAGAGAGTGTGTTAAAAATGTGACTTGGTGGGGAAAGAGTGGGGAAAGAGTGGAGGGGGGGGGGTTGGAATAAAGAAAAAAAACGCGGGAGTTACATTTGAGGTATAAATGAAGTGTGTATTTTTTTTGATGGGAAGTGGAGGGTAGGGTAAACAGACCTACGTGTGGAGGATGTGAAGCAAAATATGACAGGGAAGGAGGGAAGAGGGGTTGACATACGTCATTACTCCGGAAACTGCGGTACGAAAAAAAAAAGGTTAGGCATTGTTGTTAAATAAAAAGAAAATAATTCGCATCATTGACGTGATTGATACATGTTCATAAACTGGTCTCACTAGCTAATTCAATATTAGCTTAATAAATATGTTATAATTCATTATACCTCTTTCGTAAATTAAAATGACTTGTTTATTATGCCAATGTTATGCTTTGATATTATGACATATTAGATTGAATACAAACAATTGTATTATATTGTGCCGATTAAAATGTGCGTTAATTTGCGATAAAAATTTTTAATCATGCGTTAATTTCGATAAATTTTTTTAATTGAACAGCAGCTCTAGTATATACATTATCAACTTCATTCAAAACTCTCGCCGAAGACTGTTCTCTATTTTAGCTATACAATTGATACCACAGATTATATATTATACAGATAGCGCGTCGCTATATAGATAGTCCTCGATTTTGTGTTAAAAACTCTCGCGCCATTGTTGTTATTCGCTTTTGTTTCCACTGACACATTACATTCATAAAAACACACAGACCTATTTACACCTCTTTGTTTTTTTTTTCAAGACATGAAATATGAATGAAAAAGCTTTCAATTTGTTTTATAAATATAAACAAGCAATTAAGCCTGTTCCATTCTGGACACAGGACGTGTTAGCGCATTTTCATGTTATGTATCAGTACGTATGCTATCTTTCAGTAAATATTTGTAAATTTTGGAAATGTTTATAAATTCAATTGTGTAATGCATATATCTGTAAAAAAAAATTTATAAAGACGTTTCTTTATATTTGAAAAAAAATTATTTTCTCTTAAATCTAACTACAAGTGGTTTGTGGTTACTGAAATAGGACTCATAATTGAAAACATTCGAAATTATAGTCATTTAATCGTCCGAAAACTCCGTCAATTGTTGCATAGCTCTGATACTTTCAATTAAACTCAGAACACAAGCTTACTATTTCAATTGATGAGTTTCTTAATAAATCTTGGTGAAACTACGTGCTGCAGTATTTCGCACCAAATGAACGGGCTATTGAACGTACATGGTGTATATATAATATATAAGCCCCTTATGAGCCCTGAAGCCCGGCCCTCAGAGGTCCTATCGCGAAATGAACTTTTGATGTACACATGGCAGGCCAAGACCTACAAAATGATATATACATCATGGGTCTAAGACTTATAGTTGCTGAGATATAGCGCTCCTTTATTAATATAGCTTATATAGTAAAAAACGGTACTAAGGCCCCTTTTACGGCCCTGAGAGGTCAGATCGCGAAATGGAAAAAAGTCATTTCTTGGCAGGCCAAGACCTACAAAATGATATATACATCATGGGTCTAGGACTTATGGTTGTTGAGATCTAGGGTGATGACGGACAGACGGACAGACAGACAAAACGGGGACAATAGAGCATTTTTTTTCGAAAACGCTCTAAAAAAAAGCTATAATATATTATTTAATTCATGAGTTCATGGGTTTTAGGAGCTTTATATATATATATATGTATATATATATATATATATATATATATATATATATATATATATATATATATATATAAATATTTCTATTCAATGAGAGGACTGAGGAGAGTAAATATCATCAATGGCGGCGATGAAAACGTATCGAAAACGAGGCTTGCACAATCTGTATAATATCTAATCTGTGAAGGGTACATTATACCTCATGAGATTAGAGGTCCGTATGTGAAATATGTATTAATATATTTAATATGTTTACACATATTTATTATGTATAAATATATTTATTAAGTATAAATATCTTATCTCCACAGGTCCTGGCCGCGTCCAAGAGTTGATCAAAGAATGTGAGGCCAAGGTGAAAAGTATCCAGGATAAATTTCTAGAAAAGATGAAGTCACATGGAGTAAGGCAACAAACAACATGTCGTGCTGTTTTCATGAATAAGGTTTTATTGTCAGTGTCGGATCTAAGGCTTGTAACCGAAGAGGGCCTACTTTAGCAAACTAAATGTCAAAACGTATCTCATGTCGAATGTAGACTACTGTGGTCTCAACCTATATGCCTGTTTTCAGAAGATGCAAAGAGTTTATCAGATTTCTGGCCGATTTCTTGTATGTAGTTAGGGGGTTGGGTGGAAGGGGGGCAGGAGAAGGGGATTATTCAATAGCAGCCTTTGCAGGTGGTGGCTAGGACGACCGTGTCAGGAGGCCCTGCGTCAATAAGGGCCCCGAGATAGAAGCTTTCCGATTCGATTTATAGATTGCAATCACGGTTATAGATACCGTCGTTAAACAGTAATGTTAAAGTCACCCCTGATTCGATCGAAGTCACATATTACGTATCAAAATGGAGTGAGATATATGGGTAAGGATATCTATAAAACAATTAAAATAGCACGGAAAAAAATTTCTTTTATCTTAATTAAATCACTCATAAATAAGAAGCAGCGAAGCTGACGAAGTTCGGTTATAAAAAGATTAACTTTCAGCAGGAAAATGTATAAATAAATTATGCTACTTAATTTTGTAAAGATTATAATTTCATTTTGTTCTTCAAAAAACAAACAAACAAACAAACAAGTGTTCTCAAAGGACGTCTGAAAACTTGTTGTTATTTTTTTTTTAAAACGCTTTGTTTATAATGATATATTCCACGCCCTCAGATCCGATATTCTAGATTGCCTATTTGGATTCCGATTTATTCTGACATGTAAAACATAAGGAAAAAAAAACATGACGGGTTTCCTTACAGAAATCGATTTCAAAAAGTGTACCGTGAGATTAAAAAGTTTAGCGAACCGAACCGCCTCTGTTGAAGAATATGGTCATGTCCTGTAAGGCCTAGAAACAGCGGTTGTAAAATTCATGTTAAGTCTAGTTACAATGGGTGTGTAAGAACAAGCCGTGTGTAGACTCACTGATTGTCTCATTTGAGTATTACTTTCAATCAGCCAGTGCGCTCCCCCATCCAATTACATTATGGGTGAGTGTGTGACATTCCAGACTTTGCATGTTTCACCATCTCAAGAGATTTTCGTTGTTTGCTCTCATTTGAACAGATCCTAGGGGAGTTCATCAGACTGAACGGTGACAAACCAGGGTACCAGATTGTTGACTGTGCCATCAATAAAAAGGCAACATTCATAGTCACTGGTAAGTTAATGTAACTATTTCATCATGTTCACAGTAAGTCGTGTGACTTTTGAAAGCAATTTTCATAGTCACTGCCAGGTTATGTAAGAAAATAATAAAGACAGCATCCATTGACACTTGAAATGTATGAAGCTATCAGTCGAATAGGACCAGCATGGGCGCAACCGATGGACGGGTCGTGAGGGTTCGGACTCTACCGAAAATCAAGCACCCTACCAAAATTTGGGGGCAGACATACCAATTTTCATCTTACCTAATATTTTGGACCCTACCAACCTCAACATACTGGTTGGGGGCAGACATACCAAATTTCATCTTACCTAATATTTTGGACCCTACCAACCTCAACATACTGGTTGCGCCCCTGAGGACCAGTGGTTCTCAAAATGTGGGTTGCCCAGGTACAAATTTGCATATCTTCCCCCCCCCATCTCTGGAATTCTCTGCCGAATGCCCCCAAATACGCTGAGTGTTTGTGTGTATGGGGTCGTATGAGGTTATTGTTGTATTTCAGTATACATTAGGGTGCATCACCAAAAAAAAAGTTTAATATTTGATCTGTCTGCTATTTAAATTTGTTCCATTGATCAAAAAAAGCATTGTGTAAAAAAAATAAAAAAATATTTTACAATATTTAGAGGTCCCCCGGACTTCAACAAAGTTTGCATAATTAAGCGAAAACTTTATAAAACCATCCTTACTTGTACAGTCTTACAGACTTACATACAAAAGGTGAATCGCTAAATAAATTGTTTTATAGTCATTGTTTTATAATGTTTGGTAGCCACGATTGATTTTGATGAACAGTTGTGATATAAATTAAATTTAAAATTGACATTTTATTACCAAAAAACAACACTTGTCCTTACCGCAAATTGATGACCAAGGTAAACATTTTAATTTCTTTATTTTTATAATTTTAATTTTTTATACAAACGACCTTTAAAATCAGAACATAGAAATAATATTGTGTTTTGCAGTGTCCTGTCCAATATGCTATTTCTTTTACTTCTGTGTTGAACATAATAATATAACTCATTAAACTTTAAGATTAAATCTAACTATAAAATATTATATTTGAACTCCAATAGAATATTTTGAATCAATACAATTAAAGTGCATGTTTTTTAAGGTGCTGTTTTTACACCTTCTAAGGAAATGCTGACTGATCCTGACACCACTTCAACAGTGTTATATCCAGTTAATACTGCGTCTCCTGCTTCACGAACAAAGAAACCACAAACTCTTGTGAAAACTGAATTGTTTGGCATTTGCCCTGCAATCTGTGTTGATGATGCTACAATTATTGGAATTTGACTACCAACTTGTTTTGAGGTGCATAATGTATCACTGCAACGTAGCAGCACACAGTGAGCGTCCAGGTTCTCTTGGTGCACCTTCTCTGTTTACAAATGCCAAAATTGTGCTGAATCAAGTTACTGCTTTCTACGAAAAAGCAAACATTCCAATGGTGACAGAGAGGATAGCATGTGAGAAGATTGTTCAACTTCTTGATGAAAACAATAAACTTCGTTCCATTGATAAAAGTCGCCGAGACACACAAACCACCAAACGTAAACTGGAACAAATGAAATCTATCTTGTCAACAACTTTTCAACTGTGGCCACCAAATGTCGAGACTATTATCAAGAATGCAGAAGATCTAGCATTCTTGAGGTCTATGAAAGGAGACAGCTTTGGATCATTTGACAAAACACTTGCAAAAAAAGTCGCTCGACTCCATTCACGAGATGCCGCAGCATTGGAACGTCAGAAACGCGCAAGAGAAGAAAATGCAGTATGTTCAACGATATCAGTGCCTCCCAACGAGTGTAGCAGTGACGAACCCGATGATTCTACTTCTAAATCTGAAGATAATATGGAGTTTGTTGATAACTGTTTTGATGATATAATGCCATTGCAAAAGCGAAGAAAGCCAACAGGAACTTTGGTATTTGTACCTCCAGATGTTTTAAGCCGACCAAATCTTGTGTCACTAGCAACAAGATTAAAGATTACACCAACACAGCAGGCAGCTTTCACACAGTGACTTATTAGCGAGTCTGAGGGTGATGTATCAATTGTGGCTTCTTCCTATGCCACTGCAGATCGTTCACGTCGCAAAATTGTAAGTGAGATATCTACAAAGATCCACGACTCCTGGGAACCACCCAAACTCCACTGTGATGGCAAACTGACACCTTCTCTAAAAAATCATCGTGTCACTGAAGAACGCATAACAGTTGTTGTCGGTGATGCAAAGCAAACTTCTAGGAGTGCCAAATTATGTATGCCAAGGCAACAAACAAACCCGTTGGTGAAATAATTGCAGAATTAACCATGAAGCTAATGACAGAGTGGCATTGTAAAGATTGTATCGTTAATATGACATTCGACACAACAAGGTCAAAGACTGGTCATCAGACTGCTGCCTGCATTGCCGTGCAAAATAAGCTGCAACGTGTTGTTCTGTGGTCAGGTTGTCGCCATCACATTGGTGAAGTTCTCCTCTCGCATGTGTTTGCAGACATGAAAATAGAAGTTTCCAAATCCCCAGATATAACTTTGTTCACCAGGCTGCGAAGTAATTGGGAATTGGCGGCACATGATTGGTCTCATGTACGTTGTTCGTTTACGTTAGCTGATCATGATCTGAAGGCTCAGGAGCGACTGACGATAATGAGAGATGTGGTAATTGCTCATGGCATCTCTAGTAAACAAACCGAATTCTTGACAGACCACTACCACGAATTCCTTAAGCTGCTCCTTGTTCACCTGAATGCCACAAATAAGGAGGTTAACTTTAAAAGACCAGATGCCCTGCACAGAGCACGATGGATGGCAAAGCTGATACATTGCCTCAAGATTGCACTGTGTGAGGAACAAATTCAATTATTGCCTCCAGGTACTATTACCACACGTGACCAAGTGCCAAAGATTCGTGCTTTTGCTACATTTGTAACACATGTTTATGTCGTGTGGTGGCTCACTTGAAAAAAGAGTGTGGATGCACCATGGAATGATCTACAGCTCTACAAGCGACTTTTGGATTACAATGATGTCAACAGAGACATATCTAAGTCAGCAATCCGTGCCCTGAATAGGCATCTATGGTACCTGACTGCTGAGATGATATCACTTGCTCTGTTCAGCAATGAAGTACCTGTGATGGAAAAGCGAGCTCTAGCAGATGCTCTACTAAGGCGGTTGCCATCCAAACTCCACAGAATCGATTTGGAAATGCTTGGAAATATACAGACATCAACTGGAAACAGGATTTCTCGAACTGTCTGTTGATGATTGGTGCCAAACAGCTTCTTACATTGCCAGTGCAGAAAATGTTGATGCTATTAACGTTGTTAACGATTGTGCCGAGAGAGGAGTGAAACTGGCATTTGACTTTGTTGAAGCAGCGCGAACGGATGAACATTTTCAAAACATTCTTCAAGTGGTAGAAATGGACCGAAAAAACATCTCAAATGTGCGTTAACCTTACAAACGTGCAACAAATAGAAACGGAATTAAATGCAACAGTAATAAACAATTCAATACTTTTATGTAATTTTTATATAGGCTAGAATAAACTTTTTTTTTCTTTACATGTCATGTTTTGTGTTTCTTGGGCGGGGGGGGGGGGGACCTCTAAATCAACTCTGATTTGAAAAATATTTGACACAAGTTATTATTAATGATATTAGAACAAATTAGAAACATAGCTCAAAAACAAACAATAAATTTTTTCCTCTATTGTGGTGATGCACCCTAATATACATATATGATATTGTGTCATACAGAAAATATATTAACGTCACAACAAGATGATAAGTAGGCATGTTAAAAAGAACGGAAAAAAAATTATGAATTTTGCCTTCTTTAATGATCAATGAAAAATTATTTTTTTATAATGCAATTAATGATTTGTTATTTCAATGAGGAGGCGAATGAGCATTCGATAAGGCGCTGAGGGTTCTGTCTTCGGTGATAGCCAAGGGAATTTTTCACATCATAGTTAAAATTTCCTTCATGTCTCCTGTGGACCAACAGTGGTCATTTCACTATCTATTGGCTATGATGGGGATGAAAGATCTCTTCCATAATGGTTTATAAAATCTTAAAGATTAATATATCATCATTACAGGGACTTCAGAGATATTATTTAAAAAAAAAACAACTCAAAACGTATTCTTTAGAAAGTTGTGAATGTTGTGTTGTGTAAGGGAGCGGGGGTGGGGAGCTTTTAAGCCCTATTATCAAGTAGTAAGCTTCTGTTTGTTTCAGACATAGGCTAGTGACAGCAGCTGTCATTCAACGTCACCGTAACCATGGCAACCCCCCCTATCCTTCATAACAAATCGGATTGTAGCTCTCTCTCTCTCTCTCTCTCTCTCTCTCTCTCTCATCCTCTCTCGTATCTTTTGACCTAGGTACCCGAGGCCAGAGCAAAGTACGTCGAACCATCATGGGCAGCGTCAGCGACTACATCGTCCATCACTCCCCCATCCCCGTACTCGTCTGCAGACACAAATTGCCTTCAGAGATTGAAAAAGAGGAGAAAGAGCGTGTGAAAAAGGAGATGAAAGAGAAAGGTGCACAAGTGAACAAAGAAAAAAAGGACGACAAGAAACATTGATTCACTTGTGCTCTGGGCGTTTTGCTTTCTGTATTGTTATCACACTTGTAGGTGTTCTGTATTTTTTTTATTTTATTTTGTTACATTGAATGGATGTTTAATGGAATCTATAATACGGCTTTGTCAGAACGTAATCCGTTCACTGTAGAGACAAACCTCCACTCACTCAAGACTTCTTCTAGGCCTGCATTTGGAGCACACAAAAAAAAACAAACAAACAACAAATCACCGGTTTTCAAACTGAACTGTTAATGATATCTTGTGTGGAGGTCTCTATACATTTCTTTTTTTTTAAAGATGGCTTGCGGGAGGAGGAGGAAAAATAGTAAAAACTGTGAAGTAGTCGCATTTAAAGGCTTAGCGACTGAGGCAACCGTATTAGGGCCCCACGCCTGTTGGTAGCCCAGTGAAAGAACCGTTTTAATACGATATTTAGCATACAATTACATTTCTTGGGTCCACGCATCTGACACCCTCCCCACAGAAAAAAAAATATACAGAAGCCACATCGTAAATTTAAAATTGACATTTCCAAAAGCCGCCATATTTTTTGTTATTATGTTTCATAATCGAAAAGGAAAAAATAACATAAATGGCGGAATGTTCGAAACTCATTAAACAAAAAATAGCGATGTGCTTTCTGTGTCTCGCCCCCCCCCCCCCACCCCAAGTGTATTTAACCGTTATGCTTAGGACGCCTCTGCAAACTGTGAATTGTAAAACAATCTCAAAACAGCGCTTCGCCAAGCCCTTGTAATCGTTTGGCGATGCCATATGTGAGAACCACCGGTTCATCTAGTTACTTCAGCTTGGACATTTCGAGAGACGTTCTGAGCGTCCGGTCGATGATGCTCGAAAGCTCAGAAAAAAAGTAACCCACAGTAACCCACAGTAACATATAGTAGCCCATTGTAACCCATAGTAACTCATTTTCACTTCATCATACCGATACTGACAGCTATGCTGCTGCTATAACTAGAATTTATTATAAATCAACACCGTTGTGGCTGGAGTTCTGTTGGGAGAGGGGGGTGAATCCATGGGGTGACGCCATCGTAATTAAATTCATAATTAAATTTACCAGAAAATTATTGTTTTAAATTAAACACATTGCATGATTTGATATTTAAAAAAAAAGCATTTTGCTTTAGAATGTAGTTGTTTTTTTTTTGAGTGAAAAATAAAATTGTAAGATTGTCCTTCATCGCAACTTACTCACTAAATTGATATAATGTTACCTTATTGTGTACATGATTCATTTATGCTACTAAAGTTAATTTTTATTAGCGTTAATCACTTTTAATGAAGGAATTTTCAAAACATCAGTTAAAAACAATTGTAGAGTGATATCATTTTTTTTAATGATGGGTAAGTGAGGATGATGTCATCACTAATTGTCGCCCTTGAGGATAACACTAATGTAAATTGAATTATTATTACTACAATATTTTTACGGGTAAATTCAGCAAGCTATATACTTATAGGCCCATAAAGGATGTGAGTTATGCTCAGGCCCGTAGCGTGCGGAGGGGAGGGCATGGGGGGTCGGCCCCCCATGCGTTTTGTCTGACCCCCCTCTGCTTATTTGCTCTACTTAGTAAAATGTATTACCTAGCCCCCCTGCTATTGCCTGGCCCCTGCTGTAGAATGCCTGGCCCCTGCTGTAGAATTTTCACTCTACGGGGCTGCTTAGTCCGACCCTGCACCTCATTTTAAAAGGGTTAAGTAAACGATTCAGTAAAACATAAAATTGAGCTTTAAGATAATCTTTATATGAAGAATGAATGGTTAAGTAGTGTCCAATCATTGAATAAAAGCAAGCAAAACATAACTATTGGTAAGTTATTGCTTTTATCCTATGTCAATGTAAAAAATATTAATTTGGCTCATGATAATTCCATACATTAAATAAACTCGTAAAACAAATATTTATTAAAATTGTAAAAATAAATATTAATGGCCGGACTCCACAGTCGTTTCTAAGTATTTGTTTTGAGCATCGTCATTAAAGATAACAATATTGCAATATATCACTGTCAATGAATGCTACATTTATACACAGCCGATTATATGTTTTTTGGGCCATTTGCAAAGTATTTATGAGGGGGGGGGGGAAGGGGGGAATGGGAATGGTCACTCAAAAGACGCCGTCAAATTAATCCCATGCAAATCGTGGGCATGTAACAATCTTTGACAACATTGGTCTCCCTGACTCCCTCGCTCCAAGTGAGTTTAGTATGTTGGTATTTTTAGGTAACAGAAAACAGTTCCTTTATGCCCCTACCTCCCCCCCCCTTGCCTATCCATTAGAACGACTCTGGGTGTATACATAAAAGGTGTAAACATATTAAATGAGGCCTATGTGTGATGTTTATTTTAGCGCCTCTCAGAATGTGCGTAATTAAATGAAACCTCCAAACTCGTTGGGCACCCCCCATCGGTTAATTAAATGTTTAAAAATAGAATTCCGAGAATTCGTGCATTTCAAATATGATTATGTTAAGGCCACTGATAATAAAAAAAAAAATTGGGAAATTGAACATCATCTGCACTTGATTTTATAGCTGTGAACAAAGTGACCATATTTTAACTTAAATAACATTCTTTACTTTTAAATTTTTTTATTATTTTACTGTAGCTTCCAGTCTGTGAGATAATTTATGATGATAGCTTCAAGTATGTAAGATATTTTATGATAGTAGCTTCTAGTCTGTGAAATGTTTTGGTTTTCTCTAATTGTTTAGGTTTGAATGACTCATGTATGGGTTTAATTTAGTTCACACAAAAGAATAAATGTTTTATTTTGGTTTATTTGAGAAAATCAAGCTAATTGTTTCATATCATGTACTGTTTTTTTTTTACAGTGATTTATAGTCTGCTAATTAATGTTTGTACCCATGTCAACTGAGAAAAAAATAATTAAAAGAAACAATGATACAAAAATGAATTGTCTTTGGTACCTTTGCTTTTTTTTTATTTTTTATGAGAGATGGATTTCTGGTTTACATAAGAAAAGTACATCAATGATATAAAATTGGCGTTATTAATTCTAATCTTTGAGGAATATTGGCTGTACACAAACATAAATAAATATCCAGGTCCAGGCAAGAAGAACCACAAAATGAAAATGATGTATATGTATACACGAAAGAGAGAGAGAGAGAGAGAGTGAGTGTATGTGTGTGTGTGTGTGTGTGTGAGAAAGAGATAGAGTGAAAGAGAGAGAGAGAGAAAGAGTGAGAGAGTGAGTGAGAGAGAGAGAGAGAGAGAGAGAGGGTGTGTGTGAGAGAGAGAGAGAAAGAGTGAGAGAGAGGGGGGGATTGAGAGAGAGATAGGGAGAGATAGAGTGTGTGTGTGTGAGCGAGAGAGAGAGAGAGAGAAAGAGTGAGATATATAAATCAAATATTTCTTAGAATCTCTGCATTGGGCCTCCAAAAATCTAGGAACGGTTCTGAATTAAACTTTTCATTGGGAGGGGGGGAGGGCAGTTGAATGCTGTGGTTCATTTTGGAGGCGATATGTTCAAAAAATGTTCACAAACAAACTTCTGTTCTTTCATAAATGTCATAAAATCAAACTAAGTCCCACTTCCACACAGCCCGGCGTTGGAGCAGACCTGTCTCTTTGAGCACTAGTAGATTATATCGAAGAACTGGTGAAATGGCTCAAGCATTTACTACTTCATATTGAAGTCAGTCAGTGAGTGAGGGTTTGACTCGAGTTTATTGTCTCTTCGATTGGTGACGCATTTTCGAGAAAACGAAGACTTTACG